>CM061137.1:71953550-71980551 GCA_030789695.1 Scilla litardierei
AAATTTGTCCGGCAAGAGATGGACAGTGTTTTGGATGTGGAGAATCTTCAGGACCTCCTCCTCACACTGGCTTGTTGGCGGATCAAAGTGACATAAAGTTTTTGTATCCCAGGTGATACTTTCTGAAGCTTCGGGCTTCTTTGTCTGTGAGCCTAGTCTTGGGAACGATGTTTCATCGAATTCACAGTCTTCTAGACGTGCCTTAAAGACGTCCCCCGTAAGGGGTTCTAGGAATCTAATTATGGAGGGGGTGTCAAACCCAACATAAATGCCTAGGCGACGTTGTGGACCCATCTTTGTCCTTTGTGGTGGTGCTATGGGGACGTATACTGCACAACCAAATATTCTCAAATGTGAGACAATTGGTGGGGCTCCAAGTGCTAGTTGCATTGGAGAAGATGACTGACCTCCAGAGGGTCTTAATTTTATTAAAGATGCAGTATGCAAAATTGCATGACCCCACGCATTCACTGGCATCTGGGATTGAAGTAATAATGGACGAGCGATCCATTGCAGTCTCTTAATTAGAGATTCTGCTAACCCATTTTGGGTGTGAACATGCGCTACAGGATGTTCGACTTCAATTCCCTGAGCTTGGCAATAGTCTAGAAAGACTTGTGACGTAAACTCCCCCGCATTGTCCAGACGAAGTTTCTTTATCTGGTGGTCGGGGAAGTGTGCCCGTAACTTTATTATCTGAGCTAAAAGCTTAGATAGTGCTAGGTTACGGGTGGACAGTAGGCACACATGTGACCACTTAGTAGATGCGTCTATCAGGACCATAAAGTACCTGAACGGACCACTTGATGGGTGAATCGGCCCACAAATGTCTCCGTGGATTCTTTCCAGAAAGCTGGGAGACTCCACATCCACTTTCAGTGGAGAGGGTCTCGTGATCAGTTTACCCTTGTAACAGGGTGGACATGGGAATTTGCCTTTTTGAAGAATCTTCAGGTTCTTCAGGTCAATGCCCCTGGAGTTCTTTATGATGCGGTACATCATAACCGAACCAGGGTGTCCCAGTCGACTGTGCCAGAGTTGGAATTCTGGTGTTTGGGGGCACTGCAGGTGCTCCACCATGGATGTTTCTGGAGTTTGTATACTTGTTTGGTAGAGTCCCGAGGGGAGTCCCTTGAAACGTTCCACAATGGTTTTTGAACCATTTGTAAGAGCCGTTACAAGCAAGTATTCCCTTTTATCTTCCTCGACCGTCTCTAAGTGATATCCGTTTAAACGGATGTCTTTAAAACTTAGGAGGTTTCGGATGGATTTAGGGGAGTATAACGCATTTTTAAGTGTTATTTATGTGTTGCCGGGGAGCAATATAATTGCTTCCCCTGATCCTTCGATTATGTTTGCTGGTCCTGAGATTGTTCTCAGTGGGCCAGAATAGCTACTTACGCTCGTGAAGTAGTCTATGTTTTGAAGGATCGAGTGCGTCGATGCACTGTCCACTAGGCAGATAAGTTCCATACCTAAAAAGGGGAAAGACATTCAAGCAATAAATGAAGAGAAAAGATCTACTTTCATAAAGATAAATGCTCAAAAATATTGTTTTGACATGGAAATAAAACTAGATACGATGCATAAAATAGAAGATACATTGCTAGTTGCATAAAAGTGGTCCAGATCTAGAGAGTGTCATCTCCCATGAAATCTTCAGGACTCCATGAGGTCTCTGCCAACGATGCGCTCTCCATTAGGTTTGTCTCAGCTCGAGGCTTGAGGCTTGCCTGGTAGAGGTCCTGGAGGTGTTTTGCTGTGCGGCAGATTCTGGACCAGTGGCCCGTCATCCCGCATTTGGAGCATTTGTCCTCCCAGTCTTTCTTGGGAGTGCCTCCTTTGTTGGGAATCCTCTTCTGCTTCTTGTCCACAAACTTCTGGTTCTGGGGAGGAGCTGGGGGAGTGGCCTTCTTCCGCTGCTTCTGTTCTTTCCATTTCTGGAATTTTGCCTTTTTGTCCGTCTTCTTCTTCTGGGAAGACTGGAAGTGGGCCTCTGCAGGAGGTGGCAATGGAGCGGAGCCAGGAGGGCGCAGGTTGTGGGTGGCAACCAACAGGTCTCTGTTCTGTTCAGCCATAAGCAGGCATGAAAGAAGGTCAGAGTACTTTGTGAACTTCCTCTCTCGATATTGTTGCATAAGGATCATGTCCTTTTCGTGGAAAGACGTAAACGTCTTTTCCAGCAACATCTTCTCCGTCACTGGTTCACCACACAACTTCAGGCGTGATGTGATGCGGAAGAGAGCTGAGTTGTACTCCGCTACGGATTTGAAATCCTGTATGCGGAGGTGAGTCCACTCGTACTGTGCACAGGGGAGTATGACATCCCTCTGATGTCTGTACCTCTCCTCGAGTGCATCCCACAGCTCGTAAGGGTCCTCTACAGTGAGGTACTCGTCCTTTAAGGTCGAGTCTAAGTGTTTCCTGATATATATAATGGCTTTCGCCTTTAATATATCGGAAACTTCCTCTGTATGAGGTGCTTCCACTGAAGCCTCCTTGTTAGCTGGTGCAGTACTAGTTGTTGCCTTTTCAGTCTGTGTGAGACTGAAACCATGAGAGCGCAGATGGAACTTCAGGTCCAACTGCCAACTCAGGTAGTTTGACCCATCGGCCTTCAGGACCGAGAAGTCTACATTTGCGAGTCTGGCCATTTTATGATCTAGCAATGTAAAGAAAAATAGCATGTATCATTTAACTGAGTAAGATAGACATCCACGCATGTAAACATTTTCATAGCTTGAATTTAATTAATGTGATTTTAACATACATGCTTGCTTTTTTTCAGATAATGTGAATAATTAATTACTAAAAATTAACAATCACGCATGCTGTTAAGGGATTTCATTGTGACATTAAAACATGGTATTTAAGCTAATCAACCACGCAGTTTAATGCATAAACAATGAAACAGAAAAATGACCTAGGGCTATGGGGATCAGCCAGCCGACACCGAAAAGTAAAAAAAAAAGTCCAGTCCGAAGTTACATCAAAAATAAAATGCATGAAAATTAAAGTACAACTCGGGAACTTCAGAGAGAAGCCCCTATCTTCATTGAGCGAACGCCTTCAGCTTCTTCTTGGTGTCCTTCGGTCTTCTTTTTTACATTTTCATCCTCACATACAAAATTTCTCTCAAAAAAGAAGAAAAATTGCAGGAATTTAAAACGGTGTCGGAAACCTGGCTGATCCCTAAAAACATAGACTAATATTTGCACATCCACGCAGATAATATATTCGCGACATACAACCACGCAGATAATCAAAGACACAGGCATTTAAAATAATTTAAAATTGTGTGTGACGTGCAAAAAACATTTTTTTTTTGAAAAACTTTTTGCCTTTTGATCCATATTTTACTGTTTTATTTTACCGCTTTAAACCCTTTCAAAATTTCTTTTAACTATTTTGGGCTTTTTAGGGCCAAAAATAAATAAAATAATTTATGTGGATGAGCTAATTTTTTGGCCTTTTGGGCCATGAAAACAACCCATTAGGGTTAATATTGGGCCTCCCCCGAAAAATAGCCCGTTAGGGTTAGGGTTTCAGGAAACCCTAGGGGGGCCCGCGGCGTGTTGCCGCGACGGCTGGCCGCGTAGGGCGCGGCCGCCGTGGCGGCGACGGGCCGCGGCTGCGGGCCGCGGCCGCCGCGGCGGCGGGCCGCGGCCGCCGCGGCGGCGGGCCGCGGCAGTTGGCCGCAGCCTGAGGCCGCGGCCGCCGCGGCTTCAGGACGCGGCGCAGGGCCGCGGCCTGGGGCCGCGGCGCAGTGCCGCGGCTCAGGCCGCGGCTGCCGCGGCCTGAGGCCACGGCGGCAGTCCGCGGCCTGAGGCCGCGGCCGCCGCGGCCTGAGGCCGCGGCGTTCTTTTTCCGTCGGCGGCGCAAAGGGCGCGCCGCCGATCCGCCCTACGGGCGTGCAGATTTTTGGATCAAAGGCGGGGAGGTAAAAATCGGATTTTTCAACAATTTTGATCGCTAAAAAACAAGTTTTATTGTTTTAAACATGCAGATCTATTTAAAAAGGTTGAATTTCACCGAGTTTATAAACTTTTTGATCCTAAAACATGCAGATCTAATGAGAAAAGCAAGTTTAGATCTAAAAGTTTGGATTTTTACCTCTAGATTCGACGAGGAATCTAGGCGACGGTTGGTGAAGGATGCCCTTTTCGCTCCGCGTTGAGAAGATTACGATCTTCTTGAATCTGAGCGATTTGTGGATCTCCTTTCCCGCGAGCCGCCGTCTCCTCCAACGAGCGTGATCGTGCTGATAACGTGTTGTGAAGGGAAATTTAGGGAGAATAGGTGTAGAGGGTTAAGAGCCCCCTACCCGTGTATTTATATCTTTCAATAGTGGGTTGGATACCCAATTGGCCCAATGGGCCTATTCATAACATATATTACATTTGATAACTGTTTTTGAATTTTAGGGTTGACTAAGACAAAATAAACACTATAGGAAATGGAAGGTTAAGATGAGTTTTGAAAACATTTTGAGGGGAAATCCATTTAGTTAGTAAACTCAATAATTTGAAATTTTTATGGCAAAACGCAGCTGATCATCTCTTACCTCAAGCGTAGCAAATCTCAGCATTCATAGGTGACAACATTTATACGTGGATTAAATGCATTTTGTAGAAAAGCAAGTGCACTTACATTTTGTGCAAATGCATTTGCGTCTAGTGCATTTACATGCATTAGTCACCCTCACACATATGCACTTAATGCAGTATAGCAAGTGCACTTGCATTTGATGCATTGGCATGTGTTGTGGGGTAGAACTCGCGTACATTGAATTTGTATTATGTGGAACCAAGGGCACGGTGGTTATGCTAATGACGGGATTAGGGTATGCTATTAGACAGGTGATTAGAGGGGTCATGAGGCTAAGCTAGTTGAGGAAGCTGACCACGGTGTCGAATCCGGTAGGATGCAGAGAAGGTGCCGAATTGCCTAGGTTGAGGGCGAGCACGCCCGGTAATGACGAGCTAACCTGCGCAAGGAGCAACTCGTCAGAAAGGCCGGGTTGGGGTCCAACCCTTAGCCTCTCTGATGCCTAAGTGAGTAATAGGACTTAAAGCGGGGGCTAGGCACACAGGTCGGACTGAGTGTGAGTCGACCGTACGTGACGAGCTATTTGTGGAAGAATAAAGATATGGACAACCTTTGCTCTTGTGTGTGAGTAATCAGAATTGAGAGTAAATTTACCAACCCCTTCACCGTCGGAGGCGAAGGTGTATTTATATGACGGGAGGCGGTTGGATAAGGCTGACCTGGCATGCTGACTCGGCGTGCTGTGCTGACCCTGCTGTCAGCGGAAGCTTCGGACGAGGATGTCATGAACAGGAGTGTCAGCCACGCTTTTGTCAGACGGCGCAACGGTCAGGGGCGCTTTTGTCAGACTGTCAAGGTCGAAATCATTAAGTGTCAGGAGCGCAGCGGCCAGGGAGGTGCTTTGTCAGGTGGTCGGGCGGCGTAGGTGTCAGTTATGTCCTTGTACTAGGTTGTTTGTCATGTCCGATGGGCCAAGGATCCGGCGGAGCACCTCCCAGTGGCAGGGCCCCGGACGAGCCTCCGGGCCGGCCTGGGCAGTGGACGTGCGGCCCGGTCGCACATTCTCGGGTGTGGATCCTGGATCGCCGCGGGAGAACGGGTGCGCCCCCGTCAACGTCCGAGGCTGCGCGGTCCGGACGTGCCTTGTGCGCGCTGTTCCTGACGGACCGAGGGAGAGCGGGTATGCACCTCTGTCAGTGGGCGAGGCGACGTGTGCCCGTCCCCCTGTCGTGTCGAACTTTCGGATCGACTGGCGCCCTACGGGCCTCTGGAGTTCGAGCGAGGGGCGCCACGTCCTTGGGTTGGCCGCTCGTTCGTGGGGAGCGTGCCAATGGGGCACTTCGGTGGTTTAGGGCGGAAGGTCGGACTATCCCGATCTTCTGGTCGTAACAATTGCCCCCTGCATTCGAGTTCAAAGCGGGAGCCCGATTCGGCTCGGATGACGTAATGCTACTCCACTTTGAGATGGCGATTCGGATTTTGGTCCGTGCTCGTGGGTGGCGGCGCAGGTCTGGGAATTCCCGCCAAGTTGGTCATTATTGCAATTTGAAAGCGCCTGGGAAAAGCGCCTGGGGAAATTGAAGCGCCTCCGCCAGCGTGGATGAAGGCGACTTTCACGTCCGTCGAGGCGTCAGGGATGAACTGAGGGGCTACGCGTGGTGGCGCATCGACGGTCGTGATGGCCCGGTGTCCTCTATAAGTAAGGGGAGGGGATCGACGGAAGCTCTCATCCGGCTTCAACCCCTTTTCCTACCTTCCGGTTTTTGTCGGTCGTTCGCCGACGTTGTCGCTGTTGCTTTCGCTGGGGGTCCGTTTCCGGTCGTTTTCTCTGCTCGGCCGCTTGCTAGGTAATTCTGGTATCCTTTAAGCGATGGCTTCCCATTCCGACTCTGGAACGGGTAGCAGCGTGGTGACAGAAGAGTCATTGTCTGAAGAGAGGTGGTGGGGGCGCAGAGGCCTCAGCAGAGGAGAGCATGGCGCCCTGCCGTACCGAAGGCGATAGTAGCCATCAGGTGTAGGCCGGACGGATCAACATTAGGGAGATTCGGGAGCGGTTTGTGCGCCCACCCTACGAAGCACGGGTGCCGGAACTCGAGGAAAGGGTGTGTTCGCTTGGGGACAATGAAGTTGGGGTCTACATCTGACCTTTCAAGTTAGGACTCCGATTCCCGATCCACCCTTACCTCCTACGCCTGATGAACTTCCTAAAGGTGCCGATCTTCGCCTTGGCGCCCCGCTCCTAGGGCTTCTGGTGGAGTTTGCCGTGGTATGCTTTGCCAGCTCCTTGAGTCTGTCACTGGTTTTGTTCGAGCACTTCTTCGTAGTGTTGTGTATTGATTCCCCGGATTTGGTTTTGGATGATGAGCAAACATAAATAATGTATACTAACTTATTTGTGAGCACAGTTATGGAGATCGTCGCCAAAATACCACGTACATCAAAAGCGACATCTCAAGATTTCTCAATACGCATGTTCATGTGCCTGAAGCTAAGTTGAAGCTCAAGGAGCAATATTGAGGTCTAGAAGAATGAAGATTGAAGCTTTGAAGACGGCTCAAGGTTTATTTTATACTCTTCTAGCTTCATAGATTAGAATGTTAAGCCTTGAGTAGGACTTATATTATAAACTGCATTTCGCTCATATCTTAGAGCTAGAATTATCATAGAATCCATTAGAAACTTTCCCGAAGCCTATCGCTTCTTCCCTCGGCTTCGAGTGCATGTTAGTTGGTTCAAGAAGAGTCACCAACCGACTAGATGACGATCTAGTCGGTCAGCAACTCTACATGAACCGACTAGATGCCTTGCTAATTTCAGCTCATTCCAGGTTGATCAATTAGTCGGTCAAAGAAGAGTCACCAACCGACTAGATGACGATCTAGTCGGTTAGGAATCCTTATTTGACCGACTAGTTATGCTTGCCTCTGTACAGCCTGAGCTAATGTTTCGAGTTAGTCGGTCAAAGAACGTTTGTCGACCGACTAGTTGAGAAACTAGTCGGTCAGCATTTGTTCTTAAACCGACTAAGTCAACTTGAAGTCAGCCTATTCTATTTCGACGTTAGTCGGTCAAAGAACATTCACCGACCGACTAGTTGTGAAACTAGTCGGTCGGCAAGTCTTCTTAGACCGAATAGTTGTCTTTGCCTGTACTTCGATCGTTTGGCTGTTCAACCGTTAGTCGGTATATGTTGTATCACCGACCGACTAGTTGATGAACTAGTCGGTCAGTGATCCTTTTTTGACCGACTAGTCTGGTTCAGAATAGAGCCGTTGGAGCTTTTCTTGAAACGTTTTTCTCTCCCTCTCTCCTCTATCGTATATATAGTTGGAGGGGCTCTTTCATAAGTTTCAAGGCTGCCATTTTAGAGATTTGGAGAAATCTAAGAGAAGCTATTCTACTCCATTCTAAAGCTTTCTCTTCCTCACAAGAATCTCTCCCTCAACTCTTTGAGCCATTTCCTCAAGAGAGATTCTCTCCATTGTGAGCCTTCCAAGCCAATAGCTTGATCCAAAGTCACCATCCTCCATCCTAGCCTTAGATCGCTGATCTTATTGGTGGAGATTCGGTTTGGTGACATTCTCTCCTCAAAATCCATCATTGCCCTAATTTGGTAAGATTTACTCAAGGCATATGATTTTGTACGGTAAGAGTTTATTTCATTTACTTTCATTTTGTAAGTGTTTATCTCTCGGTTGTGAGAGTTATGTTTGTGATCCCGGTTTGTGGGAGTCACAAATTACTTTGTGTGTGATTTGACTTGGTGACGGTTCTTCACAAGTATTTCATAGTGGAAATCTTGAGTTAGGGTTTCTAACTCAAGTATCCGGAGGGGATCCGGGTGGTTGGGACGTAGGATCAACGGGAACAAGTCGGGGAGACTTGGGTGGATCCGAACCCGGTACCATACTTTGTTTGCGTGTGTTTTAATTCCTGTTGATTGTTGTTTAATTCCGCATTGTCGTTTGTTCATTGCACAATAGTTAGGAATAACTCTCTTAATTATTTTAAGTACTATTCACCCCCCCTCTAGTACGTGTGCAGTAGCTATACAGGGCACTACAATTGGTATCGGAGCCAAGTTCAAATCTACACATAGCCAAAGTTGAGAGCTATGACGAACAACGACTACAACGTCTTCAAGAACCGCGATGGAGCTTCTTCAGTTATGGAAGGACTATCCTCCGTCAGGCCTCCACACTTCAACGGTACCAACTACGGGTACTGGAAATACCGGATGCAAATTTTCCTCTGGAGCGCTTCACTATGGAGAGCCACCATGACGGAGTATGTCGAGCCTTCCGAAGAAGATTTCGCGAAGTGGACTCCCGCGGAGGTCGCCGTGGAAGTAGCCAATGCCAAGGCAATGAATGCCTTGAATTGTGCGTTGGAGCCCGAGGACTTCAACAAGATATGCACATGTAAGAGTGCATATCAAATATGGAACCAACTCCTCATTTTGCACGAAGGATCGAGTACGGTAAAAGACTCTAAACTCGTCGTTGCTAACAAAGAATTTGAGTTGTTTCATATGGAGCAGGGTGAAACCATGAAGGAGTACTATGCTCGCTTCGTGGATATATCCAACGACTTGGAAGCTCTTGGGAAAACCTACACCCAAAAGGAGAAATGCTCAAAGATTATCGACGGTCTTCCATCATGTTGGGAAAAGCGTACCTTCGCCATCGAGGAAGGTAATGACATGAATAAATATACCGTCGTACAACTAATGGGTACCTTATTGTCTTATGAGGTACGCAAGGATAGTAAGATCCGGATGAGGGAAAAGATGAAGGCGTACTTGAAGCAAGACGAACCAAAGAAAAAGGCAATTGCATTCAAGGCCGCTCCATCTACCGATGATGAAGATTCGGAAGAAGAAGCGGACGATGAGTTGGACATGGAAGCTTTGGCCAATATGGCAAAGAAGTTCATCCGATTCTTCCGACAAGGTAAGTTGAATCGTAAATCAAAATTTATTTCGACTAATACTTCTACTCCCGTGTGTTATAAATGCAATAAGCCAGGACATATCAAGTCGGATTGTCCTCTCTACAAACATAAGGGGAAGTGGAAGGCATCCAAGCACGACAAGTCGAGAAAGCACAAGAAAGGACTTGTAGGTACCTTCACCGACTCCGACTCCTCAAGTGGAGAGTCGGACGATGAAAGAGTGGAGATTGCACACACGTGCTTCATGGGAAAAGAGGATCGTGATGAAGAGACTTCCTCCGATGAAAGCGAGGATGGAAGCGAGGATGAAGGCGAAGAGGTAACCAATGATGAACTTAGATTAGCCAACGAACAACTTTGGAATAAGTTTTCTAATATGGCTACTAAGTTTATGAAGACTAAAAATGAATTAGATAGTATTAAAAACTCGCCTAAGCCTTGCATTGTCAACAACGACACCGTTGTTGAAGAGTTGAGAAATGAGATTGTAAATCTCAAATCTCAACTTGAGTATGTTCAAATCGAGGATTCGGATGAACATGTGATAGCGGATTTGACGTCTCAAATCTCAACTTTGAGTATTGAGAATAAAAATCTCAAGTCACGTGTTTGTGCACTCGCATCGCAAGTGTCCACTTTGGATGCTTCTTTGCATTCTCTCACCGAGAAGCATGAGAGCACATTAGGCCGAATTCATGAATTCAAAAAGGTAAGGGCAAGTTGGATAATATCCTAAATGACTTACCTCCGGCCAACCATCACATTGGTTTGGGGTATAAGATGGGAGATTCATCCAAATCGTCCGCCACCTTTGTTAGGCCATCTTCCGATGCTTCTACTAGTGGAAGTAAACATTTCATGGGTAGTTCTTCTACCAATGGTGCTTCCGCTAGGAACACACCCCCATTTGGAAAGAAACCCAATTTGGGTGGACCTCCAAAGAAGGGTCATGCTTTCATGTATACCATGCCACGTAGGAACACACATCCTACCCCACATGTTAGCACGTATGATGATTTCTATGCTCCGCATCCACGAGCACGTGCACACCATGTGAGACACACTCATGCACGTGTTCCTCCACATTCATATGCTCATCCTCATTCTCATATGAATAATTATCATCATGCACCATTGCATCGCATGCCATATGCTTACCCACGACATGCTTCACATAGAAGTCAACAACGTGAGCATGTTCCCAATAGGATTAGGACTCCCAAGATATACACCATTTGGGGTCCGAAGAACACAAGCACGCATAATAAGAATTTGTATGTGCAATTGTTTATAAATGATATTATTTTGAATGATGATTATGTTGGGAAATCACGGTCCTCGTGGACTTGGTTTCCGAAGGGTTAGTTTCCTTTGACCCTTCATTGCTTGGTACCATAAGTTTAATTTCATTTTTATGGGTACCAAAGCAATAGTGGTAAGAATGGGTTACATTTAATTTGAATTTAGTTCACTAAATTTATTGCCTAACCCATAGGATCCAAAAAGATTTTTGGTTACCAAAATGATTTTCTCTAGGTTAAATCCACCATGAGATACCAACCCTACCAAATCCGTGATTTGCAAGGATTTTCATTCGATTGGAGTTGATGGTGCTTAAATGTTGCACCAAAGTAGGGGGAGCTTAATGTTGTAAGTATTTTCATACTTTTGATTCACATTGGTATCCATTGGTAGATTATATTACAATTGGTATCACTTTGCTTCATTGTGTATGCTAGATTAATGTATGCCATTGTCCTATGATGTTCAATCTATTTTTGGCGTAACATTTTTGCATGATACATTTGATATGCACATCGGATTGTTTTTGTCTCTGATGTTGATTTCGTCGTTCGACGATTTTATGGATTAAATAGAATTCTTTCTATGGAAACATAGAATTGTTTTCCATGCATTCTATTGATTTTGGAGAGTATGTTCCAAAACTCAATAAGTGAAATTGATTTGAGTTTTGATGATTTCGTATTTCGATTTTCGCCTATGGCTTGATGATTTCGTATTTTGATTTTCGCCTATGGTTGATGATTTAGGTTTTCGATTTTCACCTATGGCTTGGTGATTTCGTTTTCCGATTTTCGCCGATGGTTTTATGATTTCAGTTTTTCGGTTTTCGACTTTGGTCTCTTTGGCACGCTTTGTTTTTATTCGATATTTTACATTTGATATTTTGCATTGGTGTCATTTTGGACCGTGGTCATATTCTTCGACTCCCGTGCTTTATTTTTTTAGCCATTGCTTTTGTCGTTGATCTCCTCCTGCTCTTTTTGCTAATGCCAAAGGGGGAGAGATATAATAATGACAATGTGCTAATTAATAATTCAAAGGAATTTACCATGAATCTAATTTGATGTGTTAGATTCAGGGGGAGTGAAGATATAAATAAAAGGATTTAGATCCTATATGTGCAATAATAGGATTCATATTTTATATCTCCCTTGCTGCTTGATGCATATGAATATTATTGAATATGGAACTAACGTGTCATCAATGCAGGGGGAGTAAGTAAACTTCATTTGAATCATTATTATTGCTTATTATTTATGTTGGTTTGTCATCACCAAAAAGGGGAGAATGTTGTGTATTGATTCCCCGGATTTGGTTTTGGATGATGAGCAAACATAAATAATGTATACTAACTTATTTGTGAGCGCAGTTATGGAGATCGTCGCCAAAATACCACGTACATCAAAAGCGACATCTCAAGATTTCTCAATACGCATGTTCATGTGCCTGAAGCTTTGTTGAAGCTCAAGGAGCAATATTGAGGTCTAGAAGAATGAAGATTGAAGCTTTGAAGACGGCTCGTAAGGTTTATTTTATAGTCTTCTAGCTTCATAGATTAGAATGTTAAGCCTTGAGTAGGACTTACATTATAAACTGCATTTCGCTCATATCTTAGAGCTAGAATTATCATAGAAGCCATTAGAAACTTTCCCGAAGCCTATCGCTTCTTCCCTCGGCTTCGAGTGCATGTTAGTTGGTTCAAGAAGAGTCACCAACGGACTAGATGACGATCTAGTCGGTCAGCAACTCTACATGAACCGACTAGATGCCTTGCTAATTTCAGCTCATTCCAGGTTGATCAATTAGTCGGTCAAAGAAGAGTCACCAATAGACTAGATGACGATCTAGTCGGTTAGGAATCCTTCTTTGACCGACTAGTTGTGCTTGCCTCTGTACAGCCTGAGCTAATGTTTCGAGTTAGTCGGTCAAAGAACGTTTGTCGACCGACTAGTTGAGAAACTAGTCGGTCAGCATTTGTTCTTAAACCGACTAAGTCAACTTGAAGTCAACCTATTCTATTTCGACGTTAGTCGGTCAAAGAACATTCACCGACCGACTAGTTGTGAAACTAGTCGGTCGGCAAGTCTTCTTAGACCGAATAGTTGTCTTTGCCTGTACTTCGATCGTTTGGCTGTTCAACCGTTAGTCGGTCTATGTTGTATCACCGACCGACTAGTTGATGAACTAGTCGGTCAGTGATCCTTCTTTGACCGACTAGTCTGGTTCAGAATAGAGCCGTTGGAGCTTTTCTTGAAACGTTTTTCTCTCCCTCTCTCCTCTATCGTATATATAGTTGGAGGGGCTCTTTCATAAGTTTCAAGGCTGCCATTTTAGAGATTTGGAGAAATCTAAGAGAAGCTATTCTACTCCATTCTAAAGCTTTCTCTTCCTCACAAGAATCTCTCCCTCAACTCTTTGAGCCATTTCCTCAAGAGAGATTCTCTCCATTGTGAGCCTTCCAAGCCAATAGCTTGATCCAAAGTCACCATCCTCCATCCTAGCCTTAGATCGCTGATCTTATTGGTGGAGATTCGGTTTGGTGACATTCTCTCCTCAAAATCCATCATTGCCCTAATTTGGTAAGATTTACTCAAGGCATAGGATTTTGTACTGTAAGAGTTTATTTCATTTACTTTCATTTTGTAAGTGTTTATCTCTCGGCTGTGAGAGTTGTGTTTGTGATCCCGGGTTGTGGGAGTTACAAATTACTTTGTGTGTGATTTGACTTGGTGAAGGTTCTTCACAAGTATTTCATAGTGGAAATCTTGAGTTAGGGTTTCTAACTCAAGTATCCGGAGGGGATCCGGGTGGTTGGGACGTAGGATCAACGGGAACAAGTCGGGGAGACTTGGGTGGATCCGAACCTAGTAACATACTTTGTTTGCGTGTGTTTTAATTCTTGTTGATTGTTGTTTAATTCCGCATTGTCGTTTGTTCATTGCACAATAGTTAGGAATAACTCTCTTAATTATTTTAAGTACTATTCACCCCCCCTCTAGTACGTGTGAAGTAGCTATACAGGGCACTACACGTAGTTCGGAAGAGGGAGATGTACCACTGCATCTGCGCGCGGGGGGAAGGGAGCTCATCGTCGGGGTGCTCGCCGATGTCGGTAGGTGGATGGAGGATTTTGTCTTCGTCGAGATGCCGGTCGACACGGTGCTGATGTCGGATTGGGGGGCGTTGAACCCTCTGGCGAACGAGGGGGTGGAGCTAACCGGGGAGGATCTGGTGAAGGCGCAGGTCTTGGTAGGGATGCCCAAGGCGCACTGCTGATGTGGGAACTTGATGCGGGTCGGTTAGCTTGCCCAGGGTTGCTGGTCCCGATGTAGTTCGAGCCGGGAGTGCCTTTATCCGCCGTAACCGTGATGAGCATGTCGCCCCCAGGGGAGATTTCTTCTTTTCGCACGGCCGGTCGATGTAATGTTGTACTCCCGATGTTCTCCATGTATAGCCTCGCTATTTGAAATAAACTGGTTGAATTGATCTTGCCTTTGTTTCATCTTCTCCTTATTGAGTGTGTGGACTGCTTGCTTTCTTGCGAGGGTATTATTGCCCCCAACATTCCCTTGTCCAAGAGTGCTAGGTCTGGAGGAGGGGGATGTTGACACAGTATGTTGATGGCATACGCGTGAGCTCTAGGCGGACCGGAGGACCATTGGTTCGGGTCGAGGTAAGGCATTCCGCCCTGTCATGCCTTGTCAGGTTGGGGGGTCATTGTCGCAGTCCGATCCCGAGCAGGTGACGCCCAATGACCCTGGCCGCCGTGAAGATGGCGGGGTTCTTCTTGGACCTGGGGGTGGGACGAGGCTGGGTGTGAAGTTGTTTTGTCTTGGCGCGATCATTTCAATGAAAAAGAGGGCGGTAGTTGAAGCGTGTCGGGGTCCGTTGCATGGATAGGGGCTTTCGATAGTGCGGTCGACCCCTCGGTTACCGCACCGAGCGGCGGCGCTTCAGGCGACAATGGCCCGAAAAGATAGGTCTTGTCTCTCCCTTCTCTCCCCCTTTTGTTTAAAGGTAACGACAGGTTCGGTCCGAGGGAGGTCTCGTTTCGTTATGTCGGCCCCCGCTACTATCGTAAGGTTCGGACTACATATATGTAATTTCTGTTGGTTTCGCCATCTTTTGTTTGGCGAAGCCCCGAGTTAAACCTGTGGGGGGGAGTGCGCAGCTCGGTCCCTCTTCTCTTTGCCGTGATGGGTGGCCCAGTTTTGCGAGCTCGCCTCGCAATTTAACGGGGGGTCGTCCCCAAGTTAGAGCCTGCTCGGATAGTGATTAGGGATTCGCTTGGAATAGTCTTTTTCATTTAAATTTACAAGAATTCAACCTTGGTTTTTACATGAGGTCTTGGCAAGGTCTTCGGTAGTTAGGTGAGTACGACCCGATCCGTTGGCGGGCTGTGGAGTTGTTCCCTCCCGCTGTAAACTGCATCAGCATGGGTGGATTCCTCTCTAGAGGGCTGGCCTCTTTGTCTTTCGTTGCTCGTAGTGTTCCTCTGCGCATCCTCCATGCTGAAGTGTTGCAAGGTCTCCTCGGCTGCTTGGATTCGCCGGGGAAGCTGTCTCGCTGTTGTCCTCCATCAGATCGCTCTTACAGAGTTTTCTCGGAAGGAGGTAGGAGCACGAGGTGGCAGTGGCGTGCTGCCTTGTCTTTCGCCTTCTTGCCTATGACAGGTTGTAAGGTCTCTTTAGGGAGTCCTTGCATCGAAGGGAAACCCGGGACGAGGTGGAGGACGAGGTGTCGGAGGTGGAGAACGGGGCATCGGAGGTGGCGTCGTCTCCCCGGGAGGGTCTCCTGCGGCCCGGCCTCGATGGGAAGATAGAGGCAAGGGTGAGCGAATCCCTGCCGGCAGGGCGGCCCTCCTTCTCCTCCATTGCTTTGTCATATCCAGCCCTGCCTTCGTCATGCTGACCGGTTGCAAGGCCTTTCCGGGGGTCCGTACATCGAAGGGAAAATCGGGAAGAGGCTACGGACGAGATGGTGGTGGGGGCGGCGCCTCCCTAGGGGGGGTTCTCCGGCGGGCCGGCCTTGCGGGGAAGGTCGAGGGCGAGCAGGTGGGTCGTTAGGAAGCGCGTCAGTGGAGACCTGCAAGCCCGGGGGGGCTTTTGCCTTTCCCGTCGGCGGGGATCGGTGGGGAACAGATGCCAACCTTCCACTATTTCATCTGGTTCAGAGCAGATGGAGGGGTGGAAGGCGGGGTTCCCCTTGTGTAAGAGGAATAACACATCGGCAATCCGTTTGTAAGAGGAATAGCCTATCAGCGTGGCGGACCGTCGGGAGGCGGGCCCGCGGAAGCTGGTATGCCTAGGTGGAGACTGGAGTGCCCAAAGGGGTGATCTGGCAGGGCTGCCCCGTTCTTCAGGTTCTCAGCCTGGAGCATCAGCGCGCATCGGGCTCCGGGAGGGGGGAACGGTCCACCATTGGAGCTCCAGTTCCCGTGCCTTAAGTTGTCTAAGGGAACTTGAAGCCACATAGGTGGGCCGTTCCCACGATAAGAGGAGTAGTCCGTCGGTGGTCGTCATGTGGAAGCGATCGCCTGTCGGTGTGGGATCCAGATTTTCTTCTTCTTCTTCTTTCTCTCCTTCGGGAGGTTGAGGGGGGTATTTATAGGGGGATTTTGTTAACGGGTTCCCCCCTAATTAATGTGATGAGCTGGCATTATTAATAGGCTCCTCAGAATCACGCCCTTTGGAAACCGCTTTTACCAGGTGGCGCCTGGCGCGATTCGTCACCCCTAGTCTTTCGGGGGGCGTGTAGTCATTAATGGCGCATTTCTCAAGCGTCCCTTCGCTTCGACGAGTCGCATCGGGGGTCTGCTTTATCGGGACCCAGTGTTTACCCAGCAGGCGCTGTTTAGCGGTCCTCGGTCTGCGTCAGTTCTGCCCCGGTTTGCATGCCATTGTCCTTTCTCCTAGGCTCGAGATTTTGGGGGCCATGGGTCTGCTTGGGGTGGTGGTGAGCGAGTGGATATTTCATTCTGTGCCTCTCCTTGGCTCGGGTGGCCGGAGTTCGTCAGACCCGCCCCTGGCGTTCGTCAAACCCTTAGGTGGTCGGAGCGTGTAGCTCGGTCCGTGCCCTTCTCTGGTTTGGGTGGCGAGGGTTGGCCCTGCCCCAGAGGTCTTGAGGGGGGAGCGAGCACGTAGCTCGGCCCGTGCCCTTCTCTGGTTTGGGTGGCGAGAGTTGGCCATGCCCAAGAGGTCTTGAGGGGGGAGCGAGCGTGTAGCTTGGCTCGTGCCCTTCTCTGGTTTGGGTGGTGAGGGTTGGCCCTGTCCCAGAGGTCTTGAAGGGGGGAGCGAGCGCGTAGCTCGGCCCGTGCCCTTCTCTCTAGTTTGGGTGGCGAGGGTTGGCCCTGCCCCAGAGGTCTTGAGGGGGGAGCGAGCGCGTAGATCGGCACGTGTCCTTCTCTGGTTTGGGTGGCGAGGGTTGGCCCTGCCCCAGATGTCTTGAGGGGGAGCGAGTGCGTAGCTCGGCCCGTGCCCTTCTCTGGTTTGGGTGGCGAGGGTTGGCCATGTCCCAGAGGTCTTGAGGGGGGAGCGAGCGCGTAGCTCGGCCCCGTGCCCTTCTCTGGTTTGGGTGGCGATGGTTGGCACTGCCCCAGAGGTCTTGAGGGGGGAGCGAGCACGTAGCTCAGCTCGGCCCGTGCCCTTCTCTGGTTTGGGTGGCTAGGGTTGGCCCTGCCCCAGAGGTCTTGAGGAGGGGAGCGAGCGCATAGCTCGGCCCGTGCCCTTCTCTGGTTTGGGTGGCGATGGTTGGCCCTGCCCCAGAGGTCTTGAGGGGGGGAGCGAGCGCATAGCTCGGCCCGTGCCCTTCTATGGTTTGGGTGGCGAGGGTTGGCCCTGCCCCAGAGGTCTTGAGGGGGGAGCGAGCGCGTAGCTCGGCCCGTTCCCTTCTCTGGTTTGGGTGGCAAGGGTTGGCTCTACCACAGAGGTCTTGAGGGGAGAGCGAGCGCGTAGCTCGGCCCGTGCCCTTCTATGGTTTGGGTGGCGAGGGTTGGCCCTGCCCCAGAGGTCTTGAGGGGGGAGCGAACGCGTAGCTCGGCCTGTGCCCTTCTCTGGTTTGGGTGGCGAGGGTTGGCCCTGCCCCATAGGTCTTGAGGGAGGAGCGAGCGCGTAGCTCGGCCCGTGCCCTTCTCTGGTTTGGGTGGTGAGGGTTGGCCCTGTCCCAGAGGTCTTGAGGGGGGAGCGAGCACGTAGCTCAGCCTGTGCCCTTCTCTGGTTTGGGTGGCGAGGGTTGGCCCTGTCCCAGAGGTCTTGAGGGGGGAGCGAGCGCGTAGCTCGGCCCGTGCCCTTCTCTGGTTTGGGTGGCAAGGGTTGGCCCTGCCCCAGAGGTCTTGAGGGGGGGAGCGAGCGCGTAGCTTGGCCCATGCCCTTCTCTGGTTTGGGTGGCGAGGGTTGGCCCCGTCCCAGAGGTCTTGTGTGTTTGAGCTGAAATACTCAGGTGGAGACAGCAGGGTTTGGGAAAGTGCGGAAAGGACGATATTTTATTGAAAAGACTCACAATTATTGGTAAAACTTTAGCAGGTGCTTCGCATTCCAGGGGTGGGCTAGTTCGCTCCCATCCAGGGTCGCCAGGATGTACATGGCCGCTCCGACGATGTCGACGATCTCGTAGGGTCCTTCCATTTGGCGGCCAATTTCCCTCGGCTCTTGGTCTCGGGTTTGAAGGTGGCGTCTCTGAGGACTAAGTCGCCGATTCGGAAGGTCCGCTTCTTCACCCTGGAGTTGTAGTGCCGGGCCATCCTCTGGCTGTGCCAGACGAGGTTCGTCAGGGCTCGGTCCCTTACTTCGTCCACTAGCTCGAGACTGAGGCCAAGGCCCTCCCCATTGATGTCCTCATCGAAGAATTTCAGCCTGAGTGTCTCCTCACCGATCTCCACAGGGACGACCGACCGCTTCCGACCCGTATGCCAGCATGAATGGGCTCTCCCCGGTGAGGCCTTGTGGGTGGTCTGGTAGGACCATAGGATGCCTGGTAGCTCGTCCACCCATGCCCCGAGAGCGACGTCTACCTTCTTCTTCATGGAGCCCAAGATGCATTTGTTGGCGGCCTCCACCATTCCGTTGCACTGCGGATGGGCGACCAATGCAAAATGGAGCTTGATTCCCCAGCCCGAACAAAAGTCACGAAAGCCTTCGCAATCGAACTGTCTCCCATTGTCTGTCACTATAGAGCGGGGTATCCCGAAGCGACATATCACAGACTGCCAAATAAAGCCTTTCGTATCCGTCCACGTGATGCGTGCCAACGGCTCAGCTTCGACCCATTTTATGAAGTAGTCCACGGCGACAACTAGATACTTTCTTCCCCCCGAGGCCTTTGAGAAAGGCCCGAGGATATCAAGCCCCCACTTGGCGAACGGAATCGGGCTTACGATGGGCACCAAGTCAGCCGGAGGCGCTGCCGTATGTCGGCCGAATTTTTGGCACATCTCGCACTTCTTGACGTACTGTGCCGTGTCATGGATCATGGTAGGCCAATAGTACCCCTGGCGCATTATTTTGTGGGCGATAGTGCGACTGCCGTGGTGGTTCCCG
This sequence comes from Scilla litardierei, assembly GCA_030789695.1. Classification (NCBI taxonomy): domain Eukaryota; kingdom Viridiplantae; phylum Streptophyta; class Magnoliopsida; order Asparagales; family Asparagaceae; genus Scilla; species Scilla litardierei. Next base: position 71,972,891 of record CM061137.1, read on the forward strand.
CAGAAGCCTTCGTGCACTTTGCGGATGACCTGCTCAGCCTGCTCTGGCCCCAAATACTTCAGAAATGGCAGGACGTCAAAGTTGGCGCAGCGACGGTGGTATAATACCACGTCGAGAAGTACGAATGACAGGGCCAGTCTCTCTACCTTCTTGGCCTGCAACCGCTCCTCAGGCAAGGCTCCTGTCTCCAGGTACTTCGCTATTGGGGTCATCCACGTCGCCGTCGAGCCGACACACGTTCTTCTTCGCCAATGGAGCGTGCCGGCAGGCTTTCGACATAGATGGCCTTTCCGATCTCGGCCGTGGAGGAGGAGGCCAGCTTGGACAGGGCGTCCGCCCGGAGGATGTTGGAACGGGGTAAGTGCCGGACTTCTGCCCTCTTTAACTTTTGGAGCTCGGCCTGGATGCGCTGAAGGTAGCGCTTCATCATCTCTTTTCGGGCCTTGAAGCTCCCTTGGATCTGTTGGATGACGAGCCATGAATCACTAAGCAGTAGCACAGTCATCGCCCCCACCGCCCTACAAAGCTTCAGCCCGTTGACCGCGGCCTCATACTCCGTAACGTTGTTGGTGGCCGGGAAGTTGAAGCGCATGGCGTACTCCAGCAGGCATCCGTCGGGGGTTTGGATGACAATTCCTGCCCCCGTCCTGGATCCTGTCACCGAACCATCGACGTGAACGGTCCATAGTTCACCCACGTCTCCCTGGGGGGCTCCGAGGGTCCAGCCACTCCCATCGCTTGCGGAGATGCATTTGCTGGTGGTGCGTTCGGTTGGTTCCCCGGCGGGTCCTCGGTGGTGCATTCCACCACGTAGTCCACCAATGCCTGGCCCTTGATTGCCATCTGGGTCTTGTATGTTATATCAAACTCGCTGAGCTCGACGCTCCAATTGAGCATCCTGCCCGACCGCTCCAAGCTCTTCATGTTCTTCTAATGGGGCAGGTTGGTGTGGACACGATGGGATGGGCCTGGAAGTACGGTCGGAGCTTCCTCGCCGTGGTTATCAAGTAGTAGGCGGCTTTCTCGATGGGACTGTAGCGAGTCTCCGCCTCCCGGAGAATCTGGCTTGCATAGTATACAGGCCGCTGCACGCCCCTCCTCTTTGATTAGGACGAAGCTGACGGCCTCCTCATTGGTCTCCAGGTATAGTCCCAGCGGCTCTCCTTCCTCCCACTTGGCGAGGAGCAATGGGCTTTGCAGGTAGGCCCTCAGCTCCGCGAATTCTCGAATGCAGCCGTCGTCCCATGTGATCACTTTCCTTTTGTCCTTGGCTTCTCCGAAGGCCGTGCGCAGGACCTTGAAGAAAGGGAACGACCTTTCCGCGGATTTTGACAAGAATCGTCCTAAAGCTGCGATTCGGCCATTCAGGCGTTGCTGGTCCCAGATCGTCCGTGGTTATGCCATATTGATGATGGCCGTCACCTTATCGGGGTTCGCCTCAATCCCTCGCTTCGTTATCATGAAGCCTAAGAACTTCCCTGACTGCACGCCGAAGACGCACTTCGCCGGGTTCAGCCTCAGGCCGTATTGGCAAACCCTTCGGAACGTCTCCCTCAAGTCAGCAAGGTGGTCCGGGGTTCTCTTACTCTTCACCAGCATGTCGTCGATGTAGACTTCCAGGTTCCGCCCGACCTGCGAGCTGAATATCCTGTCCACCATTCGCTGGTAAGTTGCCCCGACGTTCTTCAGACCGAAGGGCATCTTCGTGTAACAGAAGGCGCCCCTATCAGTGACGAAGGACATTTTCTCTTCGTCCTCCCTTGACATCGGGATTTGGTTGTAGCCCGAGAAAGCGTCCATGAAGCATAACAATTCGTACCCGGACGCCTGATCGACCAAGTGGTCGATCCGAGGGAGGGGGAAGCTATCCTTCGGACACACCTTGTTGAGGTCCGTGAAGTTGACGCATATGCGCCACTTCCCGCTGGCCTTCTTTATCAAGACGACATTAGCGAGCCAGTCCGGATAGTCCACCGGCCTGATAAACTTGGCCTTGAGAATCCGCTCCACTTCTTCCTCGGCTGCCCTTTTCTTCTCGCCCCTAGCGCTCCTCTATTTCTGCCGGACCGGTCGAGACCCCGGGTCCGCATTCAACCTGTGGGAGATTACCGCTGGGTCGACCCCTGGCATGTCCGCGGGTGACCTGGCGAATATGTCCATGCTCTCTCAGAGAAGGCTGATGAGGGCCGCCCTCAGGGAGGCCGTGAGTTTCATTCCGATGGAGACAGTCTTGCTTTCCTCCGCGACCACGGGCACCTCCTCGACCTCTTCGGCTGGATTCAGTCGTTGGTCGCAAAAGTCTTCTCTTTCGTCGAGAAGGTCGACTGACAGGGCCTGTTCCGGGCTTTTGTGCTTGGTCGACCCTACGTAGCAGCTCCGGGACAGCTTCTGGTTCCCCCGCACCTGCCCCACCCCTCACGGAGTTTGGAATTTCACCATCTGGTGGAGCAGGCTGGGGAGCGCCTCAATGGCCGTCATGTACGGTCACCCAATGATCCCGTTGTATGCTGACAGAAGGTCGACGACAACAAATTGTGTCATATGGGTGACGACCCTCGGTTCCTCCCCAAGCGACATCGGCAGGGTGATCACCCCCACCAAGGGAACCGCATGGCCGGTGAAGCCAATGATGGACACCGTACAGGGCCTCAGATCCGCCTGCCTCAACCCCATCTTCTCAATAGTTGACATAAATAGGATGTCGCAAGAGCTCCCAGTGTCGATCAGGAGCCGGCTGATGATGGCCGTCCCGACCTGAGCCTCGATGACGATGGCGTCGTTATGCGGAAGCTCGACTCCCTCGAGGTCCTCCTTAGTAAAGATGATGGGGGGTCGAGACACTCTTCTCCGCTTCTCCCCGCTGCCGATGCCCGTCGCCATCACCTGCCAGGCATATGCCTTCTTGCTCGAGGACGATGCCCCACTAGATGACGACCCCCCCGCATATCACGTCTATTCACATGATCACCCTGGGGGGGCACGGCTCCTCCCGCCCATTGTCTGGCGGTAGATTTGGCCTCCGCGCTTCTCGCGGGGTCCTTTCCTCCTGGATCACCTTCCTGTTCTCCACGAAGCCTCCCAGAGACCCGCCTGAATCAATCGCTCGATCTCCCTCTTGAGGGTGTAGCAGTTGTCGGTATCATGATCGTCGTCTTGGTGATACCGACAGTATTTCCGGAGATCTTGCTTCGCTGGGTCCGATCTCATCTCCCGGGTGGCTCCGACAGCAGTCCGGCCCTTGTCACCGTGGCCAACACCTCTAACATGGGTGCGTTGAGCTAAGTGTAATGGGCCCGCAGGGATTCCTCCAGCCTCGGGATGGCTTGGGCGGGCTCCCTGGCCGGATCGAACTCTAGGGTCGGTCATGGGCGATCTTGCGGGCGACGCCCCACCAAGTCGCGCCTCGGTTGGGCCAGCTGATCGCGCCCCCGAGACCCGTCTTCTTGCCGTGGTCATGGATGCGATCAAGGCTCGCCTTGGGGCGGCCTCGTCGGGGGGAACTGTTTCTTCGTGCCGAGAGTCTCCTCGGCCAGCGCATGCCTCTCAGCCACAGCGACTAGCGCCTCGTAGTCGATCGACAGCTCTCGGAGCATGGATTTGTGGAGGCTCCGAGTCCGCAGCCCCGTCTTGAAGGCTAGCACGAGCACCTCATCACCGTAGGTCACCACCGCCCGCCTCTCATCCTGGAAGCGGCGCAGGTATTTTCCGGTCGTCTCTCCTTCCCCTTGGACTATCGTGCTAAGGTAGTCCAAGGGCTTCTTTTTCATACGCCCGGCCCGGAACTCCTGGCAGAACTTGTGGGACAGTTCATCAAAGCTCCCAATGGATTTCACGGGTAGGCCGAAGTACCAATCCAATGCAGTGTCTCTCAGACTTTGCGAGAAAAGCCGGCATAGGAACACGTCATCCACATCCTGCGCCTCCATTGCCCCCGGTATAGTTGCACGTGCGGAGGGGGTCGCCTCTTCCGTTGTAGGTGGCCAGGTGGGGGGCTTTGAATCTTACTGGTCTCAGGACGGACGTGATCCACCGCGGCAACGGCGTGGCCTCTTCGGGGTAGGCGGGGCGCTCTGGCGCGTGCCCTCTCCGCCATTTCGGGGTTTGACTCCGGTCGCGCCTCGGCTGCCGACGGTCGTCGTGCCCCGGGGAATAGCGAAATGGTTGCCTGGGGGGACTCCTTCCGTGGGAAGAGGTTTCGACGTACAGAGGGCTACGGTCATCCCAGTACCACCGCCCCCCCGGCCATCCCATCCGGGACCTCTCTCCGCTCTTGATTCTCCCTCAGGAGCCTTTTGCGTTCGGCTGTGAGGAAGCGAAGTTGTCGACGAACGGCTTCTTCATCCAGACGATCGAGGGAGAGATGTCGATGGGGCAGACTTCGCCCTCGAGGTGGAGACCTGGCGAGCGGTGGGCCGCACCCGTCCATGTGTCGCCGGCCCGTCGCCGACACCTTCGGGATCCCCTGGTTCTCCTCGTTCTCCCTCCTGAGCCTTTCGCGTTCGGTGATAATGAAGTGGAGTTGGCGTCGAGCGGTCTCGTCGTCCAGGAGGGCCTGTCGGGCGGCCTCGACCGCTTCACCCAAATGCCTTTGCACGGCGGCCGTCTCCTCCCGACGCCTCCGTAGCTGCGCGATCTCCATTTCTTCTTCCAAGAGCTTCCGTTGGGCCGCAATCTCCTTGGCGAGCCACTGGTCTCCCCCTTCCTCGTCGAACTGAGGGTAAATATTCCGTCTCACTTTCGGGGGCTCAGAGGGGCCGGGAGGTGCTTCCGTCCCTATTGTTGCGAAGCTCGCCATCGCCTTAGTGAATGCCTCGAAGCTCTGTTGTACCGCGCGGGCCGAGGCCTGGACTATCTCGACCTCTACCCCAGGGGGCGGGTCAGTCACATGAGTCATTGGTTGAGAGAGTGGTTCTTGATCCATGGGATCCTTGCCGTGGTCAGGGTTTTGGGTGATTGGTATGGGGTCTGATATGGGTGTGACCCTTCGTTCCTACAGACGGCGCCAATTATTGCGCGGTAGAACTCGCGTACAATGAATTTGTATTATGGGGAACCAAGGGCACGGTGGTTATGCTAATGACGGGATTAGGGTAGGCTATTAGACAGGTGATTAGAGGGGTGAAGAGGCTAAGCTAGTTGAGGAAGCTGACCATGGTGTCAAATCCGGTAGGATGCAGAGAAGGGGCCGAATTGCCTATGTTGAGGGCGAGCACGACCGGTGATGACGAGCTAACCTGCGCAAGGAGCAACTCGTCAGAAAGGTCAGGTTGGGGTCCAATCCTTAGCCTCTCCAATGCCTAAGTCAGTAATAGGACTTAAAGCGGGGGCTAGGCACGTAGGTCGGACTGAGGATGAGTCGACCGTACGTGACAAGCTATGAGTGGAAGAACAAAGATATGGACAACCTTTGCTTTTGTGTGTGAGTAATCAGAATTGAGAGTAAATTTTCCAACCCCTTCACCGTCAGAGGTGAAGAGCTATTTATACCTGATGGGAGGCGGTTGGATAAGGCTAACCTGGCATGCTGACCTGGCGTGCTGTGCTGGCCCTGCTATCAGCGGAAGCTTCGGACGCGGATGTCAGGAACAGGAGTGTCAGCCACGCTTTTGTCAGACGGTGCAACGGCCAGGGGCGCTTTTGTCAGACTGTCAGGGTCGAAAGCATTAAGTGTCAGGGGCGCAGCGGCCAGGGGGTGCTTTGTCAGGTGGTCGGACGGTGTAGGTGTCAGTTGTGTCCTTGTATTAGGTTGTTTGTCGTGTCCGATGGGCCAAGGATCCGGCGGAGCACCTCCCAGTGGCAGGGCCCCTGACAAGCCTCCGGGCCGGCCTGGGCAGTGGACGTGCGGCCTGGCCACACATTCTCGGGTGTGGATCCTGGATCACCGGGGGAGAACGAGTGCGCCCCCGTCAACATCCGAGGCGGCACGGTCTGGATGTGCCTTGTGCGTGCTGTTCCTGACAGACCGAGGGAGAGCGGGTAAGCGCCTCTATCAGTGGGCGAGGCGAGGTGTGCCCGTCCCCCTGTCGTGTCGGACTTTCGGATCAACTGGCGCCTTGCGAGCCTCTGGAGTTCGGGCGAGGGGCACCCCGTCCTTGGGTTGGCCGCCCGTTCGGGGGAGCGTGCCAATGGGGCACTTCGATGGTTTAGGGCGGAAGGTCGGATTATCCCGATCTTCTGGTCGTAACAGCATGCATTTGTCATGCTCACACTTATCAGCTCGAATGGTCGGGGCAATTTAATGGTCGTGGGGTCCGCCATCAAGGAAGATGATGCCAATTTGTTGTTCTGGGCCGAAGCCGTCCGCTAATTTTTTCACGCTAATTTATTATTCCACACCAATTTGTTGTTCTGCGCCGAAGTCTGCGCTGATTTTATTGTTCTATGCTAATTTGTTGTTCCGTATGTTGTTCTTTTAACTTTTGGCCATGGAAATAATTTTTTGGGAACAAAGATTTCTTTGTGGAAAATCTTAAATGCACCGTGCCTGCGAGCACGGGTTATGACTATCTATATTACATTTGATAATTGTTTTTGAATTCTAAGGTTGACTAGGACAAACAGAATGATAGAACGATGGCTTGAATTTAATCTTGAGGAATGAATGGTTGAGATGAGATTTTGTGTAAAGTTTTGGAGGGAAAACATGTAACGGCTGGTATTTTTCTAGGCGTGTTAATTTTTGTGTGCCGTACTTTGTTTGATCATCCGGATATTTTCGTGCGCGAGTTCTATTTTTGTGCGTCAACACGAGCGCGTCGATGACTATTAATTTTACCTTGGCATGATTAATTAATTTTAACACTAATTACCCTAATTAATTTGTTGATTAAACTAACCCTCCCTTGAATCCCACCGAATGGGCAGTTGAGATCCAACATGCACTTCAATCATCTCCCCCACCTCCAGCTATCTCCTCCTTCAAGATGTCTTCCCCCCACTGTTCTTTTAACAGTAACACCAATAGCAGCAAGGAACAACTGCCAACAGCGTTTCCTTTCCCTGCAAATCATTTCCAACCCAATTGAAATTCACCAAAACCAAAACAAGCTTTCAGCCAACAATCCACCACCAAATCATCCCAAATCCTCCAACAATTTCTTCCCCAAACCAGAATCAAAACAAAACCCAAATATGAAAACAAAACTTTCCGATCCAAAACCAAAAATTCCAGATTCAAAGAAATCAAACACAACATCAAATCTGAAACAAAACTTCAGATTCATCAAACCCTTTTTCATTCAATCCCTCTCCCCTCTCCTGAGGACCACGCGTGCCACCCGCTGGGAACCGCCGCCGACTGAACTCCGTCTGTCGCGCGCCTCCAGGAGCCGCCGTCGCCGCCTACAAGCCCCCAGTCGCCGCCGAGAGGCTCCTGCATGCGCCGCCGCCAGGAACCACCAACTGCCGCCCCTTCCTCCTCCCATGCATGAGTGCCCTTCTCCCTCTGGTGCGTGGGTTCCTTGCCTTTGCTGCAAACGAATGAAACAAAAAAAGAGAGAAAGAAAGAGACAGAGAGATAAAGAGAGAGTCGGAGAGTGTTAAAAGAGAGAGGGTTATAGCCTTATAGGGTTAAAAGATAAGGGAGAGGGGACAAATGGGTTTTGTTATTATTATATGTGTAAGAGGGGTATTATTATATGTGTAAGAGGGGTATTATTATA
>CM061137.1:71981051-72009049 GCA_030789695.1 Scilla litardierei
GAGCAGCACCATCCATGGATTTCATGTACCACAATGAGGACAAGTTGGTTTTTCGGGTGCAGAGTAATGATAGATCTGTACTTTTGGCCCATCAGGGGCGTTTTGGGAATTTTCAAATTTTAGAGGGTCTTTTTGTAATTTTCATTATTAGGGGCTTTTTTGTAAATCTGTAATTTTCTGTAATTTTTCTTTCTTTAAAGCTATAGCCGGCTAGGAGAGAGGGCTATGCAGTTAAGTCGATGAGTCGGCAACAATTCGACCAAGTACCGACTCATGACTAGTCGAACGAGTCGGCGACTAGTCGACGACTAGTCGCACCCAGATGTTAACATATTTTATTTAATGTATCAGATGTTACTTTTTTTTAGGTTTGTACTGGGCATATAATTTTCTAGCTCAGGTAAATTCTTTGAAAATTCACTATTTTTGTAATCTTTTGTCTGCATATTATTGCAGATACTGTCATGTTAGAGTTCAATCAGTATACACCGGTTCGCGATGGAGGCAAACAACCATCAGTCGGAAGGATCGTATGGCAGCATGCAATGAGATAGTTGGATTCTATAGCGAAATCAGGAAACTATACGCCAAGGATGAGATCTCTACATGGAAACGGATGTGGCCAGTCGCAGTTTTTAGAGTCCATTACTGATGGTCATCTACTGAAAATCTCTTGGTGGGGAGAGTTTCAAGGCCTTTTTGACTTCATCTTGGAATTCAACTCGATCCATTGTGAATGTTTTGATTATCCCGAAGTTAGAACAGAGACAAATAATTTTTCCTCTTGTATTTTGATTGTAGAAGTATGCTGACCAAGTCGGACCAAGTCGGACAAAAAGTCGGACCAAATCGGTCAAAAAGTCAACCAAGTCGACGCCTAGTCGGTGTCCGACTCACCTCCCGACTTTTGAAAAATTTCGAGTCGGTCTTCCACCAACTCTCGACTAGTCGACGCCTCGATAGCATAGAGAGGGGGGCATGCTTGAATATGTGAAGAAGGAAACCCTTGAAGGTGATATTATCCTCTTTTCATTGGAGAGCGCACCCCCCTCGAATCGGCGGCTTGGGAAAGCGAGATCCTCTCGAAAGGTTTCAACACTTATCTTTGTATCATTTATTCTCAGTTTATTTCTAATAAAAATCCCTCTTTTATCACATATCTTCTCCATAAAATCCTAAAAATCCCACCTTTCCCCTAAAATTCCCACCTTTCCAATAAAATCTCATTTGTATCATCAAAACCCTAGTGGTTCCTATCAAATGGCTAATATACAAAAGAAAATTTCTAACTTGGCAAGGCGGCGTGGTCGCTAGACAAAAGGTCTGAAATGTTCTGGTACGAGTTGTCAGCTACATGGGACAATAATACAACACAGGCATGATTAGTGACACATGCTTACAGAAACATGTTGATGTGTGTATGACGTATCTATACATCACAAATCAAACCCATAGTGAATGAGACATGTTTTGGTGAGAAGAAAAAAGAAAGACAAAACAAGTCGTTAATGATTTCAATCCATAGCTTCAAATTTTAGTGACAACACCAACTAAAAATCTAAAAGTGCACATGAACGCCTAATGTGTTTACAAGGTGTTTAGATTCTACTAAAACGGTATCTCCCTCAAGTTAAATCATCCTCATATGTCGATTTAAAGAAAATATGGTTCAATGGTGACTAAAATATGATCTTTAGACTATTTTAAAAGTCGGCAGACGCAGAAACAATGTTGTACAGACGCAGAAACGCTGTGACACAAATTTTGGTCCTGAAATCCAAAGACAGCTTTAGAGTGTCTGCTACATCATATGTCGATTTAAAGAAAATATGGTTCAATGGTGACTAAAATATGATTTGTAGAATATTTTGAAAGTGGGCAGACGCAGAAACAATGTTGTACAGACACAGAAACGCTGTGACTCAAATTTTGGTCCTGAAATCCAAAGACAGCTTTAGAATGCCTGCTACATGACAAAACAATGTTGTACAGACACAGAAACGTGAGTCAATTCATTGTCAGCCTCTAAAAACAGACTTCTAAATCTTTTGCTAAGATACCTAGGAAACGAGGGAGGCAAATGGTAGTTCATGTGCAATCAAGCACCAAAGCTTCGAATCCCCATCCAGTAAGGTCTAAAATAGTTTAGACCGAAGAGAAGAAGACAAGGTTCGCCATAAGTGGTGCACTTGTTATAACAAAATCATCTCATATTATGATTGTTTAAATTTTGTAGTCTCTATTATTTTGCTATTGCTTGCTATTGCCAAACACACAGAGGTTTAGAAAACGGTTAACGAGCTATTTATGTTTCTTAAAAAAAGTCATATATCTTGACAAATCATCACCACAGCCAAGGATGTTCCTAAATAGGCGAGGCTTCTTGGTTTACGACCATGCAACTCAAAGACTTCTACTGTAAGGCTGTGTCGTGTCAGAAAACGCATGTCAGTCACACAATGATGAGAACCCAACTTGGTATCAAATTAATTTTTTACTGTTTGAATCAGTTTAGATTTATTATCTTTGAGTCTTTATAGAATTTGTTGTTTGAATCATTCTTTAGAGTTTTCCTTTCATAGAAATTTAAATCTTTTTAAAGTTTGCTGTTTAAGGCACTCTTTTATTTTATTTAGGAGAATTTATTGGAGTCTATGTATGAGTTTGAGTATGAGTCAAACTAGTCTTAATTTTGCTTATATGTATTACCTTGTATTTGACTTTTTAGTGATGAGTTATTGAATAAAAAATTAAAGTTGTGTAAATATTATTTGCCACTTAAAAATTTTAAACATGATAGATGCGAGAGTAGGCTTGATTGTGTGGTAATGAAAAATCTTCTTTTGCGAGACGTTGGAGTCGGAAATCGTCAGATCCCCAAAATGCAACCATACCTGTGAAGCCGACTTGAGCCACTCAAGCATGTTGCTATAATAACGGATCCATCAAGCTATGCTACAGTACGTAGCAAACCAACTACTACAGTGCAATAAGTAATTTTATAGGACTTTTTACAATTTTTCTGCTACTACAACTTTTGGGATTTTTGGGAATTTTTTAAGTAATTTCAGCTGATTTTTTGTAAGGCTAGCTATTTTGGTGATTTTAAAGCTGTTTCAAGCTTGATTTTCAAGTAGCCTGAACCAATTGCCAATCAGTTTAACCCACTACTCCTGAAATAAGGTGAAGTTAGTTTAAGTAAATTTTTCAAGCTTTTTTGAACAAAGTTCAGTGTTATTACAAGAATCATTATCACCACGACTCTTCTCAACGCTTTTATCATCATCCAACACAATTTTCTGAGTACCACCTATTCTTAACAATCCTTACTTTCTAATGATACTGTAATTGTGATGATTATAAGAGTTCAAAATATATTAGAAAAATCATTTTATAATTATAACTTAGTAGACAAAAATTTATTGGTATGGTATGCTAAACATGAACTGATGAAGCTCTTTCTTGATGGTTCACGATGTTCTAAAATGAAAATTTTCAATATCGATATTTTCTTGAGCGTCATTCACATCCACCACTATCAAATTCAAAGGTTGAAAGTAATCAAAGCGTTGATGAGATATTTGACAAACTTTTGCGAGAAATAGAGATGAGTTTTTAAAAGCTGCATGACAAACTTTTCGACTAGAAGCCAACACTCGAACAAGAACTGAAGCATGTGCACGTCCCCGAGTTGTGCCACAATACGAACCTGAGTCTACCAGTTGAGTCCCAAATTAAGATCCGAATCCCAAATTTGAGAAGAAGCTTCAATTAAATAGGAAGTCTGAGACTATGCTTGAATTAATTAACAATCAGAGTCCACATTTAAGCCGCTACCTGAGCCACATGCTGAGCTTGCAAAAGTTAAGCACATCGACTTCAACTTAGATCCTGTACAGCTTACCAACAAGCAGATTTTGCACAGCTTCTTATCTTTCATGGCTTGAAAAAATTCTCCTGTAGGTACTTATCTAAAATTCTTTATTTTGCTGCATTTCAAAGTCGATAACTGAGTATCCTTTAACTACAAAAGGTTGTTGGCTTCTACTAAACCATGCACCATTGTCACTGGTGAATTTTTCAAAACTGGAGAGAAGATGAGGATCCAACTTGGTATCAAATTAATGTTTGTGTTTGAGTTAATTTAGTTTTATTTTCTAAGTCTTTTCAGAATTTACTATAAGCCTTTTAGAGTTTCTTTTTCTAAGAAATTTTTGAGTCTTTTTTAATTTCCCTCTAAGATCTTGTTTATTTTACTTAGGAATATTTATTTGATTCTAATTAGGCATTTGAGTATGAGCCTAAGTCTTTTGTTTTGCTAATATGTATTGCATTGTATTTAACTTTTTAGTTATGAGTTATTTGAATAAAAAATTGAAGTTAAGTAAATTGTGTTTGCCATTTGAAAAATCTTAAGCATGAGAAGTGTGAAAGTGATCTTGATTTCCTCCAGAGTGTAAGGTTCAAAAAATCTTCATATGCAAAACATTGGAATCGGCGATCGTCATATCTCCAAGATGGGAGTGTTAGGATCCCAATTAGTCCCACAATGGAAAGAACAAGAGAAAATGAAATGTATAAGTATTATAGGGCCTCTCCACCTAATACCAATTAGTTTTGGGTTGGATGCTAGCTAATACGTAACAATTAGATGTGAGCCTAGTATTATGGTCCTTGTATGGGCTAGGTCCTTAGCAAAGCTATTGTTAGAGGCCTGGTATGGGATGGGTCTCTAACAAATAGGCTAGTGTTAGAGGCCTAGTATGGGATGAGTCTCTAACAAATGATATTAGACAAGCACCATGCTACGACCCACATTGCGAAAGGGGCGACCTGGGGAAGAAGCGACCTAAGAGAGAGCGACCTGGTAAAGGCCAGAGTAGACCACTTAGAGTGGGCACCCCACAGTGAGCCGCCGTGGACGATGGTTATCATAAGCGAAAGGGACGACTTGGAAAAGGAGCGACCTAAGAGGGAGCAACCTGGTAAAGGCCAGAGTGTGCCACTTAGGGCGTGCACCCCTGAGTGGGCTGCCGTGGACGGCGGTTGTCGAAAGCGTGGTGGTATGTTAGGATCCCAATTAGTCTCACATTGGAAAGAACAAGAGAATAAAATGTATAAGTATTAGAGGGCTGATGGGCCTCTGGCCCAGCCGCAGCCCCTGCGGGTTTACACCCGCAGGCCCAAGCCGCAACCTCTCTTGGCTTCGAGTCCCCCTAGTCCTAGGATTGCCCAATCCCCCCTAGTCCTAGGATTGCCCTAGTTTCTATTATAAATAGGGGGGAGTCTCTCTTGTATGCCTATGCTAATTTGATGATTGTTATTTGGTGATTCCATAGGTAGACGAGTGCGGACGTCCTCTAGGCGTCTTGGGAGGAGAGCACACCTCTTTTGTGCTCAATTATCTTTCTATTTTGCTATTTGTTTTCTAATAAAAATTCCATCTTTGTTAGTTCCTAACAATTTGGTATCAGAGCCAGTGACGATCCATGGCGGCTTAAACAAGATCGCAAGACAAATTTGAGGCGTTGGAGGCGAAATTCACGGGCGAAATTGATGCAATCAAAAAGTCCTTGGCGGAAAACGACAAATCCATGGCGAAATTAACTACATCCATCTCCCAATTGGCGTCAAATCAAGCAAAGCACGACGATCAATTCGCACAATTGATGGGAGACCTAAATCAATTGGCGACTAACTCCAAAGGCGATGGGAGCCCTAATCCGATGCAAAAGACGACACCTTTGAAGAAGGAGAAGGAGGAGGAGACTTTCCCCCAAAAGCAACCCTATTACGTGGAGGAGATGGACGAGGAAGATGACGGGGAGCCATGGAGGGAGGACTACCGCGAGGATATACGGCGGAAGGCGCAAGAGAGCCAAAGGAGGGGCGGGGGGCCTAGCCGCCCCCTCGGAGATAGCCACAGCCAAGATGAAGGCCGGCCGAACCCCCCCATGCATCCAGGGGGGTCGACCGGTAAGAGAAACAGGCGGGGGACCCTCCCCCGCCTCCGCCAGGCCACGGCAGGGGCGGCCAAGCCCTGCCGTGGCTCGGCAGGGCCCGGCGACCCCGCCGGGCCTCCGGCAAGGCCTGCCGGCCCTGCCAGAGGCTCGGCAGGGCCAGCCGCCCCTCCGGGGGCCCCGGAGGGGCCCGCCTGTGTGCAGCGAAGGACCAAAGGCCCCCTGGCAGCCGCCAGGGGGCGGCGGCACCTCCAACTGGGGCCGCCAGGGGCGGGAACCCCTTAGCAGCCTCCCGAAGGGCGGGGAACGCGTGGACAGCCCCCAGATGACTTTTTTGAGCCTCCCGGACAGCGGACAGCGAACGAGGAGGGTTACGAGCAGTTTTCGGGAGACTATACGGAGCGTCGACCAGCAGCGGAGGACCCTTACTACGGTGACGGACGCGGGAGATAATATTATTCTAATGATAGGGGTGGCCACGAGGCAGAATTCGGCGACGACGCAGGTTGGGACGATTTTGAGGGGCGGCGTGGAGATCGTCGTGGAGACTACGGGGGCCACAGAGGGGTACCACCTAGGCGCTACGAGACACTGGACGAGAGACATCGGCATTACCGTCCGCAGCACAGAGAGGAGGGGAGGCCCGAGCAGGGGCGTTTTGGAGGAGATTGCCGCGTCCGGAAGCTGAAGATGCCGCTATTTTCTGGGGAGGACCCACACGCCTGGTTATTTACCGCAGAGAGATACTTCACGGCGCATCACATGACCGAGGCCCAGAAGCTGGAGACGGCAGCGATCTGCATGGAGGGGCGTGCCTTGGGATGGTACCAGTGGACGGAGAGGCGGCAGCAGATCAGGAGCTGGGAGGAACTGAAGGACATGGTGCTGGAGAAGTTTAGAGACCCTCGTCTGGGGAACCTACACGAGCAGCTGTACGCCCTCAGGCAGGAGGGGCCGATGCGGGATTACATTGAGAGATTTGAGACACTGGCCGGATGAAGCCATGGGGTGTCTGACGAGTCATTGGAGGGTACTTTTCTGAAGGGACTGCGCCCCAGTCTGAGAGCAGCAGTGAGACCCTACAAGCCCAGGGGCTTTCAGAGGTCATAGAGATGGCCCAGATGGTGGAGGACGCACAGACTGATGATAGGCGGGTCCGAGGCAGCTACAGCAGTCAGACTTCGAGAGGCACCCCATCTGGGGCTGGAGGATCTGGTACCACCGCAAGGGTGGCCCAGACGAGCCGGGAGAAGACTGGGGAGAAGAGCAACACGCCAGTGACTGGGGGGACAGTTCAGACGCATGACGGACGCAGAGATGAGAGAAACGCGGCAGAAGGGTTTATGTTTCCGGTGCGATGAGCGGTTTTCGTCGGGCCACCGGTGCGCGGGGCGCAAGCTCCAGGTGATCCTGTTGGAGGACGACGACGGCGGGTCTGATGTCGAGGAGGAGGGCCAGCAGTTGGACGTGGCGGAGGTGTCCCTCAACTCCATGGTAGGGTTCACACCAAACCATACCATGAAGCTGAGGAGAGAGGTCGGCGACCAGGAGGTGACTGTGCGGATTGATAGTGGGGCTACCCACAACTTCATTTCCAGGAAGGTGGTGACACAGCTTGGACTTCAGCTGACAGACTGCGGCAGCTTTAGTGTGATGATGGGGACGGGGAAGAAGGAGAGCAGCCGCGGAGTTTGCAGGGGGGGTGGTGCTGACCATGCAGGGGATACAGATCATTGCAGACTTTTTACCCCCAGACCTGGGGAGCACAGACGTCATCCTCGGCATGAAATGGCTACAGACCTTAGGTGAGATGACCATAAATTGGAAGCTGCTACGGATGGAGTTTCGGGAGGCAGGACGAGCAGTGATACTCCAGGGAGACCCTAGCCTCTGCAGAGCTTTGGTCTCTTTGAAGACCATGTTCAGGACCATCCAGACAGAGGGAGGCGGATACCTAGTAGAGCTGTACTCTTTGACATGTAAAGGAGGCGCAGAGGCCAGTACAGAGCAGCCCATCCCAGGAGAGGTTCAGCAGCTAATGGACCAGTTTGAGGAGATCTTCCAGGAGCCTCGGGGCCTTCCACCACCACGGGACCACGAGCACGCCATAGTTCTACGAGATGGTGTCTCCCCGATTAGCGTGCGGCCATACCGATACCCTCAACATCAGAAGGACGAGATAGAGAGGATGGTTTCCGAGATGGTGCAGGCAGGGGTGATCCAGCCGAGCGTAAGCCTGTTCTCCAGCCCAGTGTTGCTAGTGAAGAAGAAGGATGGTAGTTGGCGGTTTTGCGTGGACTACAGGACGCTGAACAAGGAGAGGGTCCCTGATAAATTCCCGATACCTGTGATTGATGAGCTCCTGGACGAGCTACACGGAGCAGCCTGGTTCAGCAAGCTAGCTCTTAAGTCAGGCGATCACCAGATACGGATGCGACGTGAGGATTTGCCCAAGACGGCGTTCAGGACGCATGAGGGCCACTACGAGTTCCTGGTCATGCCCTTTGGGTTGACCAACGCCCCGGCCACCTTTCAGGCTCTCATGAATAAGGTATTACGTCCCTTTCTCAGACGATTCGTACTAGTCTTTTTCGACGATATTTTGGTGTACAGACGTACTCTGGAGGAGCATTTGGACCACCTGCAGGTAGTTTTTCAGGAGCTGCAGTACCACCAGCTATATTTGAACAGAAAGAAGTGTCTATTCGTGCAACTGCAGGTGGAGTATCTGGGACACGTGGTCTCAGCAGAAGGGGTAGCCGTCGATAGAGCGAAGATAGCGGCCATGCTGGACTGGCCGCGCCCTACTACTCTCAGAGGGCTACGGGGCTTCTTGGGCCTTACAGGTTACTACCGCAGATTCGTAGAGGGTTATGGGACGATCGCCTGGCCATTGATGGAGTTATTGAAGAAGGATCAGTTCCACTGGGGGGAGGAGGCGACGACAGCTTTTGAGGCCCTGAAAAGGGCAATGACCACTGTGCCAGTTTTGGCGTTGCCCGACTTCACCAGACCATTCGTAGTAGAGGCGGACGCATCAGGACATGGGCTGGGAGCAGTACTGATGCAGGAGCAGCGTCCCATAGCTTACTACAGCCAGGTGCTGACCACGAGGGCCCGATTACGATCGGTCTATGAGAGGGAGCTGATGGCGATAGTATTGTCCATACAGAAGTAGATACCATATTTATTGGGACGGAGCTTCATAGTGCGCACGGATCAGCGGAGCTTAAAATACTTGTTAGAGCAGCGGATGGTAGCAGAGGAACATCAGAAGTGGCTGCGAAAGCTGATGGGCTACAGGTTCGAGATCGAGTACCGCCCGGGATTGGAGAACAAAGCAGCAGATGCGTTATCTCGGCTGGAGGAAGAGACGGAGTTAGCAGCCCTTACGGTGTCGATCCTAGAGGATTGGGGCCCACTGCAGCAGGAGGTGGAGCAGGACCCGGAGTTGGAGGTTATACGAGAGGCCCTTTTACAGGGGTCGACTGAGTACCCGGGATATTCTTTGCAGGATGGGCGGCTACTTTACTGGGGGCGGCTGGTGATACCGAGGACTTCTACTTTTATACCGACCATCTTCCAGGAGTTCCACGGCAGTGCTATAGGAGGACATTTTGGAGTCCTCAAGACCTACCAGCGGCTATCACGGGAGGTCTATTGGAAGGGACAGAAGAAGGATGTGGCAAGGATGGTGGCAGAGTGTGACGTGTGCCAGCGTCACAAATATCAGGCCATGTCCCCAGGAGGACTACTACAGCCGCTATCTTTACCAGACAGAGTTTGGGAAGACCTCTCTATGGACTTCATCGATGGATTGCCTAAGTCGGGCGGTTACAGCGTCATTTTTGTTGTGGTAGACCGCCTCAGCAAATATGCACATTTTATCCCGCTTAAGAATCCTTACAGCGCCGTTTCAGTGGCAGAGATTTTTGTGTGAGAGGTCATTCGTTTGCATGGCCCGCCGAAGTCCATAGTCTCGGATAGAGACAAGGTATTCCAGAGCAAGTTTTGACAGGAGCTTTTTAGACTACAGGGGACGGCCTTGAAGCGGAGCACAGCTTATCATCCCCAGACTGACGGTCAAACGGAGGTAGTCAATAGGAGTGTGGAGACTTACCTACGATGCTTCATCTCGGAGAATCCTAAGGAGTGGGCACGTTGGCTGCCGTGGGCGGAATACTGGTACAATACTTCATATCACACAGCGGCGCAGACTACACCTTTCAGGATTTTGTATGGTAGGGATCCTCCGCACTTACTTCATTACGGTCATGAGACTACTCCGGTATCAGATGTCGAGCAGTACCTGGCAGAGAGGGACTTGATTCTAGAGGAGCTGAAGCTCCACTTGGCGAGGGCTCGGCAGGTGATGAAGGCTCTGGCAGACTTACACCGTCGAGACGTGCACTTTGAGGTCGGTGATAAGGTCTATCTAAAGCTAAGGCCCTACAGGCAGAGGTCGGTGGCTCATAGGAGGAATGAAAAGTTGATGCCGAGGTATTTTGGACCTTTCGAGGTCGCGGCGAGGATAGGACCGGTGGCCTACAGATTGCGCCTACCCCCAGGATCTACCATTCACCCAGTCTTCCATGTCTCACAGTTGCGCCAGGCCATTGGCAACCACACCTCTTCCCCTACATTACCAGAGACACTTATTGCGGATATGGAGGAGAGGATGGAGCCCGAGTTGCTAAAAGGGGTTCGGCAGAGTGACACAGACGAGAGGCAAGTATTACTGCAGTGGATGGGCTTACCAGAGCACGACAGCACGTAGGAAGACATGGATGATATGGTGGCGCGCTTTCCAGACTTCCACCTTGAGGACAAGGTGGCTCTTTGGGGGGAGTATTGATGGGCCTCTGGCCCAGCCGCAGCCCCTGCGGGTTTACACCCGCAGGCCCAAGTCGCAACCTCTCTTGGCTTTGAGTCCCCCTAGTCCTAGGATTGCCCAATCCCCCTAGTCCTAGGATTGCCTAATCCCCCTAGTCTTAGGATTGCCCTAGTTTCTATTATAAATAGGGGGAGTCTCTCTTGTATGCCTATGCTAATTTGATGATTGTTATTTGGTGATTCCATAGGTAGACGAGTGCGGACGTCCTCTAGGCGTCTTGGGAGGAGAGCACACCTCTTTTGTGCTCAATTATCTTTCTATTTTGCTATTTGTTTTCTAATAAAAATTCCATCTTTATTAGTTCCTAACAAAGGCCTCCCCACCTAATACCAGTTGGTTTTGGGTTGGATGCTAGCTAATACTTACCAATTAGATGTGCGCCTAGTGTTATGGGCATAGTATGGGCTAGGTCATTAGCAAGGCTACTATTAGAGGCCTAGTATGGGATGGGTCTCTAACAAATGGGCTAGTGTTAGAGACCTAGTATGGAATGGGTCTCTAACAGGGAGGCTAAAATCCTATCAAATCCCTAGTTTGTTCTTCCCTCATCTCCCCCACATCTTTCTCCCTTCCGTTCAGACATAAGTTGTTTTTTTTTCAAAAATTCATTGTGTCAGCATGGATGTGGATGTGTTTCTGTGACATAAATTATGGGCATCAGTCTAGTACCTACACATATAAATACAATTAACATGTAGAAAAAACAATGAATAGTTTACATCTTGCACATCATTTCAGCTTTTCTATACAATTATACTAATAGAAGCAAGGTATCACAACCCGTACCTAGGCACCTATGCCCTGAATTGGTTAGAGCAGACATGGCTTATTAATTATAATGGCGGTAATAGTACCTAAGACATATATAGGGTTCCAAAGATCTGGAAACTTAGTTCTGGTTTTAGTTTCGACCATCTAAAAATCTATGAGAAATGTAGGAAGGCATGTAGGAAGTATCACAACCAGTACCAAGGCACCTATGCCCTGAATTGGTTAGAGCAGACATGGCTTATTAATTAATAGTACCTAAGACATATATAGGGTTCCAAAGATCTGGAAACTTAGTTCTGGTATTAGTTTCGACCATCTAAAAATCTCTGAGATATGTAGGAAGGTATGTTGGAAGGTATCTGACATTGTGCCAGTAAAAGAGTGGTAAAATCACTGAATGTTCTCTGCAAAAGTCTATGAAACTCCATAACATAATTTTGTCTACATATAATCAGACATGCTAATTAGACATGACCAATAACTGTTGGTAGAGTTAATCTTCATATATGAAACATTCATTTCATATATTCATTGGTGTTGCCTCTCTTCAATTTTGACAACGGGCATACCTTACGTTATCTGTTCAACTCTACAATTAACAATTAAAAAACTCAAAATGGTCATTTGGCACTTTAAGTATGCTTGGATGCATTTGATGAGTTGACTCTTTCTCATTTTATAATCAATGCAATAAAGATCTTTTTGAACTATTCCATTTTCCCCATTGAACAAGTATTTCTTTGTCTATCTACAGCAACCATGCTAATTTCCAGCGAACACTGCTTTATGGGGGGGCATCGTTTTGTACATTGCAGATAAGAAGACCCCACATGAAAAACTGTGGTGCGTATGAATACTATTCTTTCTCTAATTTCTCTCTCTAATTGAAAACTACATATTTCGTAGCACTAGGAGAATGTAGACATGCAGATTAATTCATAAAGCCATATTAATTTGCTGGAACTGATAACTCCGGTTGATGTGCCTTATATGGCATTGTCCTATATGAAGTTTTCCATGTCATTCTTGATGGAACAAGCAGAGGGTCAAGTTTTTACAGGTTAACAACGGGTATGAAATACCTACCATCTGTTCCTGTAAATTATAATCAGCATTTTGCTGTTTTCAGTGGTGATTTTATCCTCTGTTCTCAAAACTCCACATTCATTTGACCTGCAATATTTAGAAGAATTTTTCTATGTGCATGTTAATAAATCTTCAGGATTTTATTACTTCCCTCGATCATGCACACCTAAATTTATGCTTTTTTATACTGTAACTTTGCACACGAACAAATCTGATATCACAAGTTCTTCGCCTAAAAAATTGACGTTGAAATTGATTAGTAGAAAGATGGAGCGAGATTTTTGTTTTAATTCATTAAGGTGTGAGAAAAATGCCAATCATTCTAAGATACCACTCTACTGCTGCCCAAAGTGACAATGAAATTGATATACCCCTTCATCTTTTTATCCCAATTCCCAACCTTTCCCATAGTAGGGGTGAACACCACGTATGTTGGTAGCGTGACTTAGACCTCCAACCTCATTAATTACAAAGGACTCTATTTACCAAGAGAATTAATTTCAGTTATCATGCATATGCATTTATTTCTTCTTTTCTACTTTTTCTGTGATAACTATGGCTAATAGTCCACAAATACTCAACCAGTTATGCTCCTATGATAAGCCAAGATTTAATTAGCATTGACAAGTTTCTCCAAGTGGTTATGAAACTTTTCTGTATAGTCATTGAGATATAGTGTCTTTGTCATGCAAAAACAATGGAATCAATCGATTTTAATCACAAAAGTTTGATAGCCATCGCGACTTCGAGTACCGCCTCAAGCGTCCCTTCCCCCGATCTCGCTCGAAAGGCACATCACCGTCACGAAAGGTAAGGTATTTGTCTCGTAAAAATCTGTTCTTTGTAAAATATAGGTGAAAAGTTGTAATGGTTGATTTTTAGTGTCATTATTATTATAAATTATAACCATAATTCAGGACTTGCTTAAAATTTAAGTTATGCTTGCTGCCATTGATGTTAATTATGATTGCTGCCATTTTTTAAAATAGTTGATGTCATTGATGTTAACATATGCTCGCTGCTGTAGTTGGGCATCTTGGTAGCCTTGAACAAGAGTTAAACTTTTACATCTATTTTTTAAACTGGTTTTCTTTTATAGCAGGGGCGTAGTATTTGAATTTAATTGGTGTCAAAAAGAAACAACAGGAACAATGTTATGCATTGCTAATTTATTTATTATAAGAAGGTATAATATGGGTCAAGTGCAGTTCTTTGGCATTTTAATTAGAGTAAGAGATGAATGTTGAAAAGAATAATCAAAAAAGTGCGCTTCTTGAGACTGATGTCTTTCTTTTATCTTTTCTACAGCTCCATGGACTCACCTTCAAGCTCGTGCTTGACCGGGACGAGTATTCAGAGAACGGGCCTCTATGCGAAATTGAGCGAGCTCGGGGTTCCACGAGAGGTGTTTGATGAACATCATGAGAGGAGAATTGGGAGCTGGAATGATATGTAATTTGTGTTGGTTGAGCAGGTACACAAGTTGGCTTTGCAGGTGAGAGATTTTGTTATGATGATTTCAATGGTTGAATTTTATTTCTTGGGTAACACACAAATTGACATTTATCATCAATTAAGTGTTGTAATTTTTATGCTTGGGAGACTGATGTATAAGTCTGGGATTTAAAAGCCAGTGGTGTGGGCAATATGTGAGGTGTGATATGCTGCTAGGGATCAAGAAGGTATTGGCTGGCCAGGTGCCTTTGCTTGATATAACTCCTGATTGTGATGTCTGTCAGTACATGAGGGTGGATTTGAGCTAAATTTGAATAGGTAGATGTAATATGTGTTTTGTTAATTGTATATAAAGGCAACTTCACAGTGGTTATGAAGGATGTAACATGTATTCAAATCAATAAAAAGATGAACATTTCATGGAATTTGCTAGCTTGATATGAACATCTCTGCTTTTCGATTTGTTTTGTTGTCTTTGTATTTTTTTTACTTTCACCTTCTTTATATTTTTAGATATATTCCAAGTTTGCATGATTTGTATAGGGGCTTCTACTTGAAGAGGCCATGGTTCAATTATTATCATTTCTTTTATTGACATTTTTACTAGCATTCTGTGTCGTAATAAGGGATTTTGTGATGTAATAATGTGTGATTCTTTGTTCATTATTTTGGATTATTTATTTCAACTTTTGGGACAATCTACAAGAATTAGAATCAGTGTTTTGGTGGGTGTAATTTAAAAATCCAATCTTTGAGAAGTTTCTCCATCTGCGTCCAGATCGATTTGCAGGAATTTGATCGCCGCCACTCAGATCTCAAGTGGAGAACTTTGCTGGAAGTCTTTTGTCGACTTCTTTCTTTTTGGTTGGTTTTTCTTTTCTATTGATTTGTATGGAACTGGATTCTACAATTTGCTAGAAGATCGATGAGACAATCTATTATCGATTCTATCGATGGTTGTGATAGATCTTTTTTTTCATTATTTACTTGTTTTGAATGAATTTTGTGGGTTAAGATTTTATGAATCATCTTAGTCAATTTGATTCCATTTTTAAATGGAATCAAAGCCTTCTAAATGTTGTGTTTATGGTTCATATATTCGTTTTCTTATGTACATATAATGTAGACATAGAACTGAACCTAAAAACAACCAGAATTGTTACTTATTTTGTTAAAAATAGTAATGATTTCAATTTAGGAGAAAATTGATGCACCAATGAGTTGAATTGGTTGTAATTGTTGATGAATCTTCATTGCCCTTGATTAACTTATTCTTGGTTGTGTCTAGAAGTTGCATATTTAATTTAAATTTTTTTACTCGATTGTTTGTTTTTGGGGGGATGATTTTCAAATGCCGGCGTTGCAGTACTTCCCGATACAGAATTAGCCAGAGCGACGCCCATGATCATGCCAGTAGAGGAATCCATCTGAACAGTAGACCACAAGCATGATGAACACAATAGTAATAGGAAAAAAAATTGAAACTAAAATATCCAGAGTGAACACTAACAAATTTTTTTAGCAACCACAAATAAAAAACATTGAACTAAATTCTCTGGGAAAACTAAATTTTGGGGAAATCTGAATCTGAAGGGAATTAAATTTTGAGGAACTAAAAATTTTGGGATGAACTAAATAACAATTATTGCCCTTTAATTATTATTGTTCGCTTAAAATAAGGAGATCCAAGGTTTTGAGGGAAGCATATTTTAAAAGAACTGGTGAACTAAATTTTGGATAGATTAAATTTTTGGGTGAACTAAGTAATAATAATTACATTTTAATTATTGTTGTTCATTAAAAAATTAGGGGATCCAAGATTTTGGGGGACAATATTTTAAATGAATTAAATCTTAAGGGAACTAAATTTTGAGGGTGGAACTAAAATTACTATGGAACTAAATACTCTGGTGGAAACCATATTTTGATGACCTAAAATTTTTGGGGAAATAAATAACAATTATTGTGCTTGTTGTTCATTTAAAATTAGAGTACTTAAGATTTGTGGGGGAATATTTTAAATAAACCGTGCCCTTAGGGCACGGGTTATAACTAGTGTGTGTGAAATATATGTATTCATCCTTGGTGGTACTATATATGAGTTGCCAACTTAAGAAATTTCCAGGCTGGCAGCCATAAAAAGCCCACCCTCAGTCTATTACTTAAATGATCGGAACCGTTGCAATTGTCTATATATGCTAAAACCCCAGTACACAGAAACCAACAAACCACATGCTATTAACCACATAATATTTGTTTGTTGATCGGATTGTTTGAAATTCAACAATTCTTGATAATAGAAATGTTTAAACCATGATTTATGGTTTCGTCCGATACCCTTCGGTATCAAGCGTTTCATTTTGGTTTCGATGCAAACCGATATGAAACGGAGGGTTGCTTCTCGGTTTCAGCCGGAACGGCACAGTTTCGATCAAAACAAAATGGGAAAATGAAGAAAAATTGCAGGAAACCCAATGAAAACAGAGCAAACACAAGAAAAATTGAAGAGAAAAAAGAAATATAAAAATGAAATAAAAGAGAAAGTGAGAAGAAAAAAAATAAAAGAGAAAAAGTAAGAAGACTTGCCTCTTTCACCCCGCCGTCGTCGTCGCCGTCGCCGCCCGTCGCCGCCCGCCGTTGCATGTTGTCTCGTCGTCGTCGTCCGTCGTCGCCTTCATTTCCTCCACCGCCACCTGCAAAAGAGAAGAAGGGGGAACGAGGGAAGAAGGGGGATCATGAAAGGAGAGGTGTACAGCAACCCTGCAACCCACTAATAAGTGTGTTGCTACTCACATTACACATTTGGCTAAATATACTTCATGTATTTACAAGTTCCCCATTAAAATAGAAAACTTGTAAATAAATGAAGTATATTTAACAAAATGCGTAATGTGAGTAGCATCACTGAGATTTTTTGGCGCTTGCTATGCGAACTCAAACCACTTTGCTCAGTACGTAGGCCAACTTATTTACAAGTTTACCATTCGCTCTTTACAAGTGATGTGTCATTTCTTTTTCAGTTTTTACTTTTTACACATTTCTATCTTTTCTTATATCATGTTATGTGTATGCAGATCAGACTTATGAAGAAATGCTTAATAATATTAAGTTAATATCATCCAGCATGTTATTGAAGAGTGCAGCACATCTCGTGTAGCAGCAAGACTCAGGGAAGAAGAAAGAAGAAACAATCGAAGGTTACGAGAGAAGCATCTCTGCATACAGAGCAAAATATATTTAGCAAAAAATTATAATATATTTTTATATATTTCGTAAAATGTGTAATTTGTAAAAAAGTATTTGATGCTCTAGTATTTTATAGGTATTTGATAGATATTTAAGTATTTGAAACTACCAATACAGACAAAACGAAACTCACTTCTGAAACCACCGAAACTGGCAATACAGATACCGAACCCCAAATTTTCGGACAACCGAAACCGAGAACGAAACCGAAACCTAAAACATTGGTTTAAACCCATCGAATCAACAAGCAGATAACATGGCATATTGGGTCCTTCAACGGCTCCGATTATAAAAAATTAGCTGGACGATGGAATTTTTGTCTACCAACTCAAGAAAATTCCTAAAGCTGACTACTCATGCATTATTCTCATATTATTTATTTATTTATAGAACATTGCTGCATATTACATCTTATTGGTTTGCATTAGAACTGTGTTGCATTTGTAGTTTGATTTGCATATACATCCATAGATACACTGCACTCCGCTTAAAGTTATGCAGTATCCACCACCTACCTTCATTAACATGCCTTATTGCATGCAAACAATTGTAACTTGAACTTTATGTTAATGTATCTTTCATTACATAATGGTAAAGCTGGTTATTCCTGAAAAAGAAGGTATGAGATTCATTTAGATTCTTTTATACTACATATGTATAATATGATCTCAGTGTCAATGAAAAACAGACTAAGTAATGTTCAGTACAACTGTAAAATTGTAAGGTATAAGCAGGTGAAACCCGGGACAGTGCATTAGCGTGTGCCAGTATCTTCAGGGGCAAAAAGAAAAAGTAGGTAAGTGAGCTCCACAACAACAACAACAACAACAACAACAACAATACCAAAACAGTAGTTTTAATAGTGGAATGGTAAATCTTGATGAATTAACAGCTTTACATAAAAGAAAAGATCAAATAACTTAATACAACTCATAAGAAAAATTAACAATTAATAACAAACCAAAATGACATAACTAAATTCATTGAAATATACATGCAAGAATAAATAGCATAACTAAAATCATGGCAATAGACATGCAAGTAATTTTTTCAAGTTTTAGCAGTGTTAGCAAACTTCATGCGTTTAAAAGCACGCTACGCTTTCAAAAAATAGTACCCTACAATACTTTAAGTGCATATAAAAGTAGAAAACAAACTGGATGGGAAAAAATGATCCATGTAGCTTTCCAAAAGACTTAGGACTGCTTTGGTGTTGTTACTATTGCAATGTATTCGAAAGTACTAAATTTACATGAATTTTGTTTATAGCATAGAAGCTTTTGAAAAAACGTCTGACTGGAAAAGGAAACATACATCTGTACTGTCATTACATATCAGGCTGCCAAAATGTTTACAAGCTCGTCTCACACAGCTAGCAAAATAATTTAAATATATACCCCAAAAACCCAAAAAAAAAAAAACGTAATTCTCTTTTAAAAACATATTATGGTATCAGAATAGCTACATTTCATTCAGATACATGCATCAAAATGTATAGTTTACAAATACATGGATCTCAGTCTGACATTCCCACAAATCACCACTAATTTAACCACATACAAGATGTGAATTCAATCATCAAACGACACAGCTTTAATAGGCGCGGTAATTAAACAACTATGGGGTGTGGACCTCTAATTTCATTCTCCCTTCTTTAATTTTCATAAGGTACAGCCGCTCAAAGCAGCACAATACAACTTTTTTCGAGCTAAATATAAGATGTATAAATTAATTAGTTCCATGTGCACAAATGGATAGTTCCAATATCTCTTTCCGTATCCACCCTTGCAAAACTTATGTGTTGGTTGGATTTGCATCCCACATGCCGGAAAAGGAAAGTTTCTGTCAGCCGAAATCTCCTGTATTAAAAAAGTTCCAGCTTGTCACCTCAATAATACGTGGTGACTAAATAACAAAATCGATTTACAAAATAAATGCTTGCACAACCTGGTTCCTCGTTGTGGAACGAGATATGAAACTGAGAGGGGCCCACAAGTAACGATATGGGTGAAACCATAATTGGTAACTGAAACCATATCTAATCCAAAAGATTAAGCCAATAGGTAGGACCTAATTACTAATAAATAGACATCACTTTCTTTCAATTTACCAGTGTGGGACTATTATTTTTATCATCCACCTTAAGTTTTGATATACGGGACAGTGCCATTAGGCCATTACAAGGTACTAGATTACGTGGAAACCTGGGCTCTAATACAATGTAGATAGAGATACCATATTGAGAGAGGGCCCATAACTAATGACATTTATGAATCTATAATTACTAACCGAACCCATATCTATCCTAAAAACTCAAACCAATAAATAGAAGCCCAATCATTAATATATGGACACCATATTCTTTCACTTTTACCAATGTGGGACTATTATTCTTAAGTATAGTTAATATCTATACGGTACTTATCATATAGTATGATACAGAACAATATGAAGGGATTTCGATACGTATCAGATGATGATCATGTCTGTGATCATATGCAGACGTAAAATAACTAATGATATGGGTACCATTTCGCAGACGTAAAATAACTAACGATATGGATACCATATTGAACCAATATAATATAAATTGATCAATACTAACATCGACCGATATAAATATATCATAATTTAAAAGTTGGCTATTGTTAGTTTTAGCAAGTCAAATTTAGTTTTAAATTCAATCCCCTTTATATTTAGGGGTAAATTGATCGGTCATTCATCTTCTTAAACTTAAACACCCAAATCTCTCTTCTCAACTTGTTGATGCCCACTGATGGTTGTGGCCCTCAATGACGCTAGCCAACCTTATCCAACAATTTTTGCAGCCCAAAGAGGTTTACATATCGAGCTCTGTTGATACTTGAGGATCCATATATCTTCATAGATCTTCAAGGTAGATCACGTCATTCTCGTTGGCCCTTACATAGGCCGTACCAACCCTTGCCAATCTTTGGCAACTCTCACCGACCTTCCTTACTACAATTTTCGAACGTTTATCTTATCTCTTTATGTATTATTTGCTCCATGATAAATCTCTCCAGAATTTTTGGATATATGTAGTTATTGACGTATTTGATTAATTATTGCACAAGATAAGTTTATATTACGATATGCGATTAATTCTCGTTGGCCCTTACATAGGCCGTACCAACCCTTGCCAATCTTTGGCAACTCTCACCGACCTTCCTTACTACAATTTTCGAACGTTTATCTTATCTCTTTATGTATTATTTGCTCCATGATAAATCTCTCCAGAATTTTTGGATATATGTAGTTATTGACGTATTTGATTAATTATTGCACAAGATAAGTTTATATTACGATATGCGATATAATACAATAGAAGATACGATGATCATAAAAAACAATAAACGACAAATATATCACGGTATGATAACTTTGTTATCAAGGGGAATATTATTCTCTATCACTCTTCACAAATGATATTTGGGTGGTGACTGTGGTCAAATAAACACTGCATCAATATTTGCAATGGAATTCCATTACCTAGTTGTAAAAACAGCATGCTTCAGCATGACTCATTCCCATCAAAATTTCACCATTGTCATCAATGCCACTGGTACTGCCACAAAACACCAACAATAATCTATTCAAAATTGCATAAACAAGAAGCAATACATAGCCATACTTGAATATCAAATCTCCCATTGACACTGAGTTTGTATTTTGATGGATCACAGAACAGGCTGCAAACTGTAGTACAAACCAAAAGAGTATCTACGTGATGCCACATATAATAGTGAAATTAAGTCATTTATCTCTATTAATTTGCAACTCTTTGGGATTGCATTTGCCTCTTATCTTCAACTGAGAAAATACTCAGATCAGCAGCATTTCACACTTCCTTAGCACTCTGCTTCAGATAAGTCAGTTCTAAACTACTAAGATTAGAAAACCAAGAAAAATAATCCAAGATTTTAAAAACTCCGCTGGTCATACTGCTTAGTATCGATGGTCTTGCTTGAAGCAGTGGAACGTGTAGTCATGACTGGCAGGAACCAATGAAAGATGGAACATGCTAAAAGACTAAGCTTAAGTTGCATATTTATTATGCATATGCATATCAGAATGCTTACACAGCCGTAAGCATCATTATTATTCAACTATTTACGCATCAAACTCGGGTATGAAGCATCGGGGAAAATAGCCAGAAAAAATTACTAGACTATTACAACCAGCTGTCAGCTTGGCATCAATAGTGGTGTCACTAGTGTTGAATAACTTAGCACATATACTACAATAAACAAAAGACCAGTTGGCAAGCAAGAGACCTATCATAATGAGCACAACATACAGCTAGGAGATCCAAAGTGGCTATGAGGAAAGTTGTACACAAATAGAAAGATGATAAGGCAGCTATCGATTTTCAGTTGGCTTTACAAGTCACACAGCTTTAATGCACTCAACTTTGAGACGACAATATCAATTTTCTTTATCAATTGATTACTATAAGTGCAAATCCTCTAAGAATTTTCTTCTCTAACAATTATTTCTCACTTGAATTTTCAAAGTTTCCTAGGACTCCGTACTTTCCTTATTCTATTCCAACCTTCGCTTAAACCCAAATCATCCTCAGAGTTGGCCATTAATAGCATCATTATAACAAGAACATATATTACCCACTTCTCTTCATATTCTATTCTATGTAAAAGATCCACACAAACAGCTGTTCTTCAAATATTGGTACTGTAACCCAACCTGGGTTAGGCATAATCCACTAGGGGAATTGACTTACTCTTAGTTAAACTTCAAGTTTCAACAAATTTCACATGCATACAAGTTCCACCTCCCTTTTTATGATTATGGGTTCATTTTGGTATGTGTTATGGGTTCATTTTAGCGAGATAAAGGAGGAGAAAGAAGACGGGAACGGCATATGGTCTCTCTCTCTCTCTCTCTCTCTCTCTCTCTCTCTCTCTCTCATATATTACGGGTTCATTTTGGCTTATGGTTTATGGGCTATGGTTTCATTTTGGGTAGAGAAAGAAGGAAATAGAAGACATAACTTGCCATCAATATGTGCCTCTCATTATGGGTTTATTTTGGGTCATGTGTTCATTTTTGGCAGAGCGAGAAGAAACACAGAGATGAGATGCAGATGATATGACAATCAACACATTTCACCATAATTTCAAGCGAATATTCCTTAAAACCAATAAAAGTTAGCCATAACGATTTATTTGGTTTAACATTAAGAGATTTGGGGGTCTGAAATAAAAATATGAAGATTCAAGGGATGAACATCGAAGTTCGAAAGATTTAGTGCACCAATATGTCAAAAAGACCCTATTTAGGTTTGGTGGTGGATCTAATATGAGTATCAATTATGAAAACATGATATGATGGTACATAGGATCATAATGTGAATCGAGAACAATGTCTAACCAGACCATAGCAAGATTGTTAGGCTTAAATTCTATATCTGAAACTAGCTGGCATTTAACTTGCATTGGAACCAAGCCCAAAAAAGAGGGAAACCCATATGAAGGAAACTAAAGTATGAGCAATTTATTAAATAAATTTTAGGATGATTGCTTAGCTTAAAACTTAGAAAATTCATCTGCAAAATAAATCAAGGAAACTAAAGTATGGACAGTTTATAAAAACATCAAAAAATGGAATGGTATTAAAAAAATTTGAAACGCACTAACCTTCTAAAGAAACCAATTACCGTGGACAGTGCAGATATATTGAGCTGAAGCAAGCCTTCCCAAATTTGCTCACTCCTTGATTTAACATCTGCCAGGAAAATGTGTGGTTCTGCGTGAACTGAACTAGATTTTATGTCATTGTCTGGCCTAGAAATAGCATCCAGTTCAGTGGTGTTGTTAATGGCAATCTCTTCAGGGCCTTTCGAAGTAGCATTGGGAGAAGACAACTCAGAACCCTTGGACGGAGACAACTTGGAACCCTCAGCTGGGGACAACTTGGAGCCAGACATAGCTTCTGATGGATCTAACTCAGATGTTAAGTTATCTAATGCAGGTTCTGATTTAGGCTCAGAGATGTCCGATTCAAAATCCATCTCAGGCCCCGAATTATCCAAGTTCTTTTCAGGTAAGCATGTATCCATTGATATGTTGTCAAAGGGAGGCTCAGTATCAAGGGCCTGCATAAACTCATCCAAAGAAACAATGGGCGGGAGAAACTCTGTATCTTTAAATTCATCAACGATCAATTCTTGCATAAAGTCCGCTTTTTCATTCAGAAGGGTGTCCATGTTGCTTGGGTCAGTTTGGGTACCTGAACAACCCTTTTCAGGTAAAGATGAGCCTTCAGAAACCTTATTTTCATTGGGCATAGATCGAACCTCCTCCTTATCAGATTTTAATCGAGTTTGAACTTCATTAGCTTTGGACGGGACACGAGAACGTACAATTTCTCCAACTGCAACCTCTGCTGAAATGCTATCATCCTGTTCAACTTCTATTACTTGAAACTCTCCTTTATGAGTTTTCTTGACCAGCCGTCTGATATCAACTTCCGAATCTGGTAAAACCACCATCTGTGCAAACTCTTCTGCTTTTGCTAATCTCCATTGTGAAAGTTCTTTTGAAGCAAGTTCCTCGGCGGTCATAGAACAGAGACGGTCTGGAGCAATATCACCAGATAATACACGTTCCCGCAACTCCGGATTACTACGGTCTTTGAGATTGAATAGCAAAGACCTAGCTTTTTCCTTGTATTTCTTGTTAACCCCACCAAATAACTTAAAAAGTTCTGCTTCAATTTTAATTGCTAAACTTTCTACATTTTGAAATTTTGCCTCCTTTAAGTCACCAGTTACTTCCTTGTCAAACAATTTAGGTCTTTCACTTATTTCTTCATGAGTCAATTTAGGTCTTTTTGGATCATGATTCATGACTGTTTCAGAATTGCCAGTATCAATATCAGATGCCCAGCAGAGTCCATGTCCTTGCAAAAGCTCATCATTAATAGGATTGGTGCTACAAGGCATTTCGTTTTCTAAGGTAGCATGTGTTGCTTGATCTTCTAGCACACTATATTTCCTTGCTTCGGTTTGGTCGCTCGTATTTTCATTAAGACTTGATTCAATAAGTACAGCTTGGCCTTCAATACACTTTGTATTTTGTTCACTGGACGTCAAAGCCTCCGGAGGGTTTGTGCAAGCAGCAGGAGTTGTGGCTGTGGAGGTCAACCCAACTGGTCCGATACCCTCTTCTGCCTGTGGTGCTGTGCTGTCAGCATCTTTAAGAGAACTCTTATCCGCAACTCGAGATTTATTCTGCTGGTCATTACCCATAGCCAACGAGGATGCCAATGATTCCCTCAATTTCGACCTTACAGATTCAAATAACTCAGGTTGGACCTTTGGTGGTGGGCACACTTGTGCATGTCGCTTGTGTGTTGAAGAGAACTGCTGAGAGCCTTGTTTAATAGCCACATTATTTTGGAACTTGGGTGGTGCTTGCCTCTGTGCTGGCCATTTCTTAGGAGCTGAGACTTGCAATCCAGCACTCCCGAACATGGAGTTATGGCCACCAATTGACGGTAAGCTGCTGGCTGATGAAAAATGTGGAAATCCCATATAAACAGATGTTGGTGTTTGAATACTGGACAAAAGTCCCAGTTCGGCCGCTTGTTCAGTGGAGAAGGATGACTGATATGGGTATGGTGCAATGCTAACAGGGATGGGAGAATAGAACTTCGGTAACAAATCCACATGAGCCGACTGCCTGCTTGCCGATGAAAGTCGATGTGAGGGCATGTCAATAGGTATGGACATAGATGTTTTGCTCTTTTCTGATGAATCCATTTGTTCAAGATTAAAGTATATGGTGCAAATATTATCTACCAAGTGTCCGAAGAATAGATTTACAAAACCGCAGCATACAACAACCAAAGACTACTCTTCATAAGATCCTGCAATGAAATAAATATGTTGTTCAGTTACAACATTCTTAACATGAATACATCAAAAATAAAAATAATTTATACAGCAAAAGCAACATGCCTTCTAATAAATCAACACCAACATAGATGCAAACTATCAACAGCTAGTTTTTATTGCAAAAGCAGTATAATTGTTACTGGATCACTGTTAGTTGACATTATCACATTGAATAATTTGTATCAAGTTGAACTGTTTCAGGAATTAACCATTACTGCTACTGACAATCAAAAAATCTCTTTGTATAGCGATAGTACTTTCATTTTTAAAAAATAGGCTTGTTTAGTACATTAAAAAAAATTGACAGTAACACATCAATTCAATTTCAAGAGCAATTAAAAAATTAGTATCAAGTTAAAATGTTCTCATGAGCAGTGGAAATGGAGCAAGAGCAATTGGGAAGTGGCATGAGCGAAGTCATCACATCAATTCAATGTCAGTCAAAGCACACAAAGATACAAAAATACAAACAATAGCCAATAATTTATAGCAATAGACATTAAATCGTCATTAGATCTATCTATTGAACAATTTAAGTCATTCACCATCGGGTAATTCGCCATTCAATTGAAGCATTTCATACGTTGACAACTCAAAAAATTCGGTGAAGTAACATGCAGGGGGAAAAAAGCTTCTTTTTTTAAGCATCAAGCCCTAAGAATCCCAAACTAAGTGTCTAAAGGAAAGAAAAGAAGAGAATGAAGAACACGGCGACGACGATGAAACAAAACCCTAACCCAAATCCAGACCAATTGAACAAAGAACAAACGAAAAGAATTTTTAAAAAGACAAAATTTACCTCAGGGATCCAAGTGACGGCGGCGACCTCTTCAGCGGTCGACGAAGATTTGGGAGCTAGGGTTTCAGTTTCTCATACACGCAAAGAGGGGGGGGAGAGGGAGAGAGAAAGAGAGGGAGAGAGAATAGGGTGAAAGAGATGCCTGAGTTAATTTAAGCGAGAGAAAATCCCTAAAAGGGACGAGCT
This sequence comes from Scilla litardierei, assembly GCA_030789695.1. Classification (NCBI taxonomy): domain Eukaryota; kingdom Viridiplantae; phylum Streptophyta; class Magnoliopsida; order Asparagales; family Asparagaceae; genus Scilla; species Scilla litardierei. Next base: position 72,007,385 of record CM061137.1, read on the forward strand.
CTGATGAAAATAGATGAAGTCGAGAACATTTTTTCGATTTCATTCTCAGTCCCAGGGATCGATTTTATAGGGAGATGATAACATTTGAGAAAATCGAGGACCATGGTAACCATATCCAAAAGTTTGTACGCGGCTCTATATCAACCGTCCATTCTTTTGCTAAACAGATCGCGGCCGAAGACACTTTTTAAAAAAAATCTATATTGTTGTGAAGGAAAATTTAGGGAGAATAGGTGTAGAGGGTTAAGAGCCCCCTACCCGTGTATTTATAACTTTCAATAGTGGGTTGGATACCCAATTGGCCCAATGGGCCTATTCATAACACTTCCCCTTATCCAATCAACATTGAAATAAGAGGTGGATTCTTCAGGATCCGAGTTAGGGTAAATGTCTTGTTAAAGAAAGAACAGTTAACCCATAACTTCCACTGTTTTGGGGATGTGTCTAGGGGTGGATACTTCAGGATCCAGAGTCAACGAGGTTGCCTCGTCAAAACATTGACTACGGAAAACCCAGTGGGAAAAAACCTGTAGCCAAGGGAAAAGAGTACAACTCTGTAGTTGACTCCCCCTTATCTGACCAAGCTTCAGGCTTGCAGATTTCCTATGAATCTATACATCAGTCTCCTATGTATCTATGAGTTCATAGTTCTCTCATCCTGACCCAGTTTACATTTACTCACTCTCCTCATCCCAATCCCATATACAAGTTTTTCAAAGATGCTAGTAGGCAGGGATTTGGTAAGCAAATCCGCCAAGTTATTACATGATTGGATCTTCTGTACCTCAATCTGCTTTTGCTTCTAAAGGTCGTGCGTCCAAAAGAACTTGGGGGAGATATGCTTCGTCTTGTCACCTTTGATGTAGCCGTCCTGTAGCTGGGCTATACATGCTGCATTGTCTTCATGGAGTGTAGTGGGTGCAAGAACGCCGGTCGTCAGGCCGGTGGAGGTGAGTATGTGCTGGATCACCGAGTGTAGCCAGAAGCATTCCTTGCTTGCTTCGAAGATCGCAAGTAGCTCTGAGTGGGTGGATGAGACGGTCGTCATGGTCTGCTTCACAGATCTTCAGGATATGGCAGTGCCGCCATATGTGAACATGTATCCGGTCTGAGACTTCTCTGTATGAGGATCGGACCTGTAACCTGCGTCAGCATAACCAACTAAACCAGTTGATGCCCCTTTCCTGTAGAATAGACCTAAGTCTATGGACCCTTGGAGGTAGCGCAGAAGATGCTTAACTCCGGCCCAGTGCCGCTGTGTAGGTGCAGCACTATATCTGGCTATTAAGTTTACTGCAAACGTTATGTCAGGGCGAGTGCAGTTAGCCAGGTAAAGGAGTGCACCGATAGCACTTAAATAAGGCACTTCGGGGCCTAGTACTTCCTCCCCCTCTTCCAGCGGCCGGAAGGGGTCTTTGTGTACATCCAATGATCTGACGACCATCAGAGTGTTGAGGGGGTGGCACTTATCCATCTGAAACTTTTTCAATAAGTTCGATGTGTAAGTTGACTGGTGTAACAGGATCCCATCTTTAAGATGCTCTATCTGAAGGCCTAAACAGAATTTTGATTTTCCGAGGTCTTTCATCTCGAAAGTTTCTGTCAGGCTTCTAGAAATCTTTGTGATCTCTTCAGGAGATCCGATGAGGTTTAAGTCGTCTACAT
>CM061137.1:72009549-72052549 GCA_030789695.1 Scilla litardierei
TCCGTGGGATCTTTTTCCGCTCCGCCGGATCCATCCTCCGCGTAAGATAGATGGCCTCATTTGAACTCTTCTTCTATCTTTCTTTTTTGCCAAAGTTGTCGCCGTTTGCCCTAGATCTGAATTTTGATCCAGATCTGATTTTTTCGCCAAATTTGTCGCCTTTAGATCTGCGAATTGTTGCATCATGATTTGCATGAAGATTTCAAATTTTTCATCCGCTCCTCAAGTCCTTTTATCGACGCCTTGACCTCAGATGTGAGATTCTCTAAAGACTTCTTCAGATTTTTAATTTCGCCATCGAATCTTTCATCCAAAGCTTCAATCTTTTTGGTTGTAGCCACCTCCATGGATGCTAAGATCGTCGCTCTGATACCAATTTGATAGGAACCACTAGGGTTTTGATGATAAAACGGAGATTTTTATTGGAAAGGTGGGAATATTAGGGGAAATGTGAGAATTTTAGGATTTTAGAGAGGAGATATGTGATAAAAGAGAGAATTTTATTAGAAATAAACTGAGAATAAAGGATACAAAGATATGTGTTGGGACCTTTCTAGAGGATCTCGCTCTCCTAAGCCGCCGATTCGAGAGGGGGTTACTGATACGATCCGGTAGATCGTATAAGCAAATCGATAGATTTAAAAGTGGAAAAATGTAAAAAGGGGATTTTTAATAAGATAGAAATGCGAAGAACTACAAATAAATAGGGTTCCTTCGAGACGAAACCCTATCTCCTAGCTTTGAATGTCGGATCAAAGCCTAAGAACCTTCTCTACGATGCCTAACACGTTCTTCACAAATCAAGCATAAGCAAATAACAAAGGCGGCTAGCCTTAAAAAAAGAGAAAAGTGGGGATTTACTAATCTAGTCTGAAAAGACTAGAATACCCCTAGAGCCACTAAACCCACTACGTGATGACCACGCACCTCCTCCGCCTCACGTATGTCACGATAGGTGGTCCCGCATCCTCGCTAGCCGGTGGGGTGGGTGCGTCCGCATCAACTACACTCTCCAATGAAAAGAGGATAATCTCACCTCAAGGGTTTTCTTCTTCACAATAATCAAGCATGCTCCCTCTCCTAAGCGGCCCTAGCTTTAAATAAAAATATTTACGAAAAAGCCCCTAATAATGAAAATTAAAAAGACCATCTAAAATCTGAAAATTTCCAAAATGCCCCTGATGGGCCAAAGTACAGATCTATCACCATTCTGATGTGTTGTTAACATAATACAAGTTTCTTGTGCTTGTGTATGTTAGGTAATGGCTGCAGTTACAATTGCTTGGTTTTCTTGGTACAACATCATCTAGGCTTACCTAGACAATATTCACATCATTGTACTTTTCTTTTCCATTTTGTGTTTTAGAGCTGATCTAGGTGGATTGGAAAGGCATGGGTTGAGGACTTTCACAACATTACAACAATGGCCCAGCAATCTGTAGTGGGTTGATGTTAAGAAATTTTGAGAGTAAGGATGTAAAGAATGAGGTGTAAGTGGAGAGCCTGAAGAAAAGTTTAAAGAGAGAACCATGGTAGAAGTAGTTGTAGACTTGTCGCATGGTTTGGGTAGGGAGCAGCGGGAGAATAAATAGGAGATGGATGACGATAGAAGATTCATGTCATGCATTTATGATGATTACTTTTTATGTTACATTCTCTTACAATATCTCCACATATTTTCCCTTCCCTGCTGTAGTGAGTGAATGCCAAGTAGAGGCCCTTGCACCTCCCATTTTATTACTCGACTCAACTAAGCTTTTCCTGCATCCCTCCTGCTGTCAACAATTTTAGAGGGTGGACAGATTTATGGCCTTTTCTTGAACTATCCAAATATAACTGCATATGAGCATGTTATCAGTCGGGTGTTGTGGAAAATATCAGAAGTCTGGACATTGACATTTAACGGGCTTAGTGTATTATGGTCTTGTGGATGGATTATCATGACAACCATAACTGTTATGTATCTGTAAGAGAATTATATGTATAACGAATTCCTCATATATCTTCCGTAATCCAGAAGGTTATGGTTCATCCCCTCCCAGGAGGGCTTCTTTTAGAGCATATTGTAGCCTCTGTGTGGTCGGAAGGAAATCAGTGAAGCACCCTCTAGCGTGAGGTAGCAGAAGTTATATCCAAGTTTGAGATTGAATTTATTCTAGTCTGTGCTTAATTATTTGATATTCTGATTAGTGTCATGTTGTTCCTTTCAATTCTTCATGTAAAATGACTATGTTGTATGGGTATTTCTATATGAAGCCATACCGGACACGCTGACACCCGTACCACCAGACATTCACTTTGACATTCCTTGGGCACATGTGCAACACTTTTCAAATGTGTTAATATATATTATATTTGCTAGTTTAAATCATACAGAACATTGGATACACGTTTACATGACTCACGCTTATTCACATGTTCTTTTTCCTATGTTTGATATGTTCATTAAATTTCATTTATACATGAATGACTATACCTTAGTGGAAAAGGTTGTAGAAGTGTTTAAAACTTATGTCTATACAATAAAAATGTGTGATAGGTTGTAATCATTACATATATTATATAATAAAAAATATCTATACTTTTGGATCCATGGACATGTGTGCGTATATATTTGCGTGCGTGTGCACACACTTGCTCTCATGTCTATACACATGTGAATGTCTTGTTGTGTCCCTGGACCATGCATTTAAGGAATTGCCATCGTCAATGTGTGCCTGTGTTAAACTATAGCCGTGTTCTCGTACCATACTTCTTACATACTTGTTACTTTGATGTTAGCTTTGCTAGTTGAATATGGTTTAAAATTGTAACGTGAAAGCAAAAAGCAAGTGATACGATTGTTTTCCCTGGTGCCTTCTATTTGGGATAATTAGGTGCATTGGAATGTCTACCTTTCCATGCTGGCTTCTAGCTCCTGTGTTTGCCCTATCATAGAATCTATAATTGGAGGAAGATCTGGATTATTACTGGCTCTTTGTGAAATATAACTCTTCTTATATTTGAGGATTGCTTGTTAATCTGCCCTTCTTTACAGCGGAGAGAGAACATCTACACTAGACTGGCCGAGCTTTCTTGAGATCAAGGGAAGAGTAAGACTAGATGCGTTTGAGAAGTTCCTTCAAGAGCTTCATCTTTCTCGAAGCCGTGCAATAATGGTAAACATACAGCTGAACTTGCTTTTCTTTTTAATAAACGCGCATGTCCTAACAAAAACGTTTTTTCAAAAAATAAGAAAAGAAACAGCTCCTGGCGCATTATACAATCATGAAGATTTTACTTGGTACCATGCTCATGTAACATTCATAGTACTATTTTTAGTATGTAGTCGTGGTAGTACAACGTTCATAGTACTCCGTTCTCATTTAAAATATGCTTTCGAAGTATGTCTCAAGAAACAGTATTTGGAATGATATGATCATTGTACATTTAAATATATTATGTACATCTTTTATCTGAGAAGACAGGACATTCATATGGAATACGTAACTACTCTTATGTGAACCATCTTCATGCCACTGTGTTTCATTCATTATGCTATCCTTATGCTGATCTGAGAAGCTAGAACAATCAATGACGCAAAATGTAGGTGTATTGATACATTTGATTCTCATGGTGTAATGCAGTTTGACGCGTTGCATAGCCCGTAGTGATTGCCTTGTTTTAAGAATCTGGGCTTCCATCCTTGTAACTTATAAGGAAAGCAGACGAAGACATTGCTTCCATCCCAGTTAGAGAATGGTATTCAGAAGATAGCTTTGGCCACTGGACCTAGGATTTTATTTCTATTTCTACTGAAGATAATATCCAAACTTGAAGCTTTTCTAATACATATTGTATTTCTTCATCCATCGTGTAAAATTGCCTGATTGATATGATAATTCCACGGCTATTATTTTAAAGATGAGATTTTGACTGCAAATCATATAATATCAGCATGTTTCTGTTTTTAAAAATTAGATTCGGTTGGAAAATTAAACAGTTTATTGGATGATGCAGATTGCCCAGTTCTGCTGGAAAGAGGGGTCCCATGAGAGTGGGCGGTTGAACATGATTGAGGTAGTATATTGTCCCTCCATTCTCCTGCTTTCATTCCAGCTGCCATGCCTCACATGAATGCCTTTTCAAATGCAGACAAGCAATTCATACATTGCAGACCAGCGAGTAGGCTTTTCTGAGCCAGCATCAGGAGTGGAGCTCTACTTCTGCCCTCCCCACGCAAAAACCGTCGAAATGCTCGAGAGGCACCTCCCCACGGACCTTATGGACACCCTTCGCTCTACAGTGGATGGCCTTATTGGTGTTGTTGTTTGGAGAAGGCCTTATGTAACTACTATATCACCTAGGCTCTCTTCGCACCATAAGCACGGCACAAGCACGAAAAAGCAGTCTAGTTCGAGGAGGCAACAGCAAAATGTCATGAACTCTAGCTTTCCTTCTAGTAGATCTTCAGCCCATCTGAAACCCCTGCCTAATGATGAACCCATTGATGATGTCCCACCAGGCTTTGGTCCGGGCAATGCTAGGGACGAAGATGACCTGCCTGAATTTGATTTTCATTGCAATTCCCAGCAAAAGGGACAACACCCCCTTACCTCTTTGCTTCCACCTCCACCGGCTCGGCCGGTGGAGCAGATGAGAGAGCTCATCCAGATGTATGGGAAGGGTGAAAACACTAAGAAAGCTGGGACTGGTATCCATGCCTGGAATGATGATGATATCCCAGAGTGGCAACCTTGCCAAAATAACCAACCCAGGCAACAACTGCAGCAACAGCAGCAGTTGCCACAGCCGCAGCCGCCACCACAGCCGCAGCCGCCAACGCAGCTGCCTCAAACCTATAATAATTTTCCACAGCAAGCAATGCAGCAGCCCCTTATGGTAAACCAGAACCTAATAGCTCAGCAGCAGCACCTGCAGCAGGCAACTCAGCTGGCTGTTTCCCTTTCCATGCCTCCGCAACCACAACTCCACCCTCAGGTGGGGTTCATGCAAGGTCAACCGAATTTGAATGTAAATGTGAATATGAACCCAGGGTGGCAGCAAGGCGGACCATTGTGGCCTCCAGCTCAGGGCCAGACCCCAGCAGAATTCGGTGTCAATTTTCCGATAAACGCAGGGGGAATGCTTATGCATCATTGCCATTTGAATTTTAGTGGACAGCCTGCGGAGAACGTCCAGTTTTATGGAGCTCCGGCCTTTGGAGCAGTGCCTCAGCAGAATGGGATGATGGGATGGAGACCTGATGTGCCTAGAAATGGCGGTGTCTAGCGGTGCCCTCCAGTGTAATGAAAAGCACAAGGGTGGCTTTTTTGTGTTGTTTTAGCCTTTCGGTGTTAGTCCTCTCGCCCTTGTGAGTGGGGGCGTTTGTATATAATCTGTGCTCTCCTTGTCCTTTTGGCTGCTCGCTGTGAAGGTGCTGAATGCAGGTTAGGTAATTCCGTGATTAAGGGTGTTAAATTAGTTTAATCGAAGACGTGGCGGTAATAATGAGTTTGTAATGTACCTGTATGTGTTAGACAGAAGTCATCTTCTCTTCAATAATAGGAAAACAAAAGCTGTGGGACAGTATGCAGTTGAAGCAATAGGTTTAATTTAATCTCAACTAAAATAAGTAGGTATTCTTCTGCTTGCTTGTGGTACCATTTTCAGGCGCATCAATCATTTTGAATGCTTGCTCAACGCATGAATATTCGTCTTTAGTAGGCGCTGCCTGACGACTTTTTGCGAGGAAGTCCTCTGCCTATGGCGTTTTTGCTTCACTCTCTCTCTATGATATCTTTTTGCAAGAGGTAAACCGCACTGTATTGATGATGGTGTGAGGATGGTTATGGGTTTATCTAACTTCCGTATCTTAAGTCATTCTTATTCTTTTTGGTACTATTTTATTAAATTTTCGTATTTTGAAAATAGTCACTCAAATACTTTAATGTACACCAAATTAGTCTGTTTTGAGATACTGTTTTTAAACTCGCAAAAAGTTAACCAAATGCTCTAATTTGGTGTAAGTTAAGGTATTTGAAGGATTACAGTCAAACCTAGGAAACTTTGATGAACTAAATGTCAAAATACGACGGATATTATAAAAACCCTTGGTTTATTTATTTTCTTCTTGCTCTTTGAGGTGTTACGGTTGCCCATGAGCATGAAACATATCTGTTAAATTATGTTGTAACCTTGCAGGCTCTGGTTTCTTTTTAGGGTCCTTTGCCATCCAAGTATTATCAGGCTCATGCCGACTGTTGTCATGGGGCCAAAGCCGCTCGTAACAAAGAGCTTTGTATGTGTTACTTGGGACATTCTTTGGCCCATCGGTTCATTTTTATTTTCTGGAGAAATCAAATTAGTTCCACTAGTTGAGAGAACAAATTTTGGGAACCAAAGCCAAATTTGTGGACGCAGTCGTGGGTGACAAGTGGTTTTTCGAAACGGTGCCTGTTGACGTTGGTCTGTTCTTCGGCGGTGACAGTTCAAAGGAGGAGAAGACATGATATTTGAATTTTGGTTATGGTTTTAGAGAGTGGCGAAAAGATATCGCTAATGTGGTGATGGAATTGATTTTACGGCCTGGGTTGAGGAGACGTGGAAATTGAATAGAGAGGAGAGAGACACATGTGTTCCGACTAAGAAAGGGAGAAAGCAGAAATTCCAATGATGTACAACATGCCTGTTGACCGATGACTTTCGGCAACAGTGCGGTGGAGCTGACGTGGCCGCTTCGTCAGCTAGTGGATGGGACCCGCAGCAACTGTTAACGGATCAGGGCGAGCCGAGCTACTGTGATGAAGCTCGACCTAACTCTGGGTCGTCGAGAGCCATCCTTCGAGCCACTCGCTGGGTCGTATGTCAAGCTATCTGCAACACAGACGGTCGTCAGAGGGGGTCGGATCTGGGTTTCGATCCAAACCCCCTCTGATCCTTAAGTCAGTATGTGACTTAAGATGGCTCGGGGCAGTCAAGGTCGACCTAAAGGGAGATCGCCTTGATGCTGTCTCGCCGAGCTTTTTAGAGGAAGAAATATAAATCTCAAAGTAAAGAGAATAGTTATCAGAGTATCTAGTATTCAGTACCACTAGAGTGTGAACCCTTTTTCTGTCCCTCTTCCGCCTATTTATAGATGATGATTTCTTATTTCTCACATTTTGCAGTAACAAATTTTCCTTTATTGCGGCATGATCTTCCCTGAAATGAGGGTAATTGCCGCCCTCTTAATTCCCCATCATTAAACAAATCCATGCGGTTAGCTCCCCCTAACGAATAGGTGAGATGGCTCATTGACTGGGTACGAGCTTGCCTTTCTTGGGCAATCTCTGGGCTATTGGGCCGTGGCTCAGCACTTTAAGTGGGCATCTCTTACTAAGCAGAAAACATCTCCCCACTTCTTGGGCCGGACCCATGTATTAACAATGACCACCATCACTTAGGCTCATGCGGGGTGTCGATTGAGACCGAGTGATGTGAAACTTCATTAAATGTGCACGACAGTCGAAGCGGGAACATTTGATTTCGACAGCCAAAATCCCCACTTCCTCGCTTCGGTTGCTGCACCGGTTCGAGGTCTGGAGCATTGGAGGCACCAGATGCGGACACGTGCTTCCCATTGAACGCCCAAATTAGGTTTGGAGGTTAGAATTCTGATATAAATGGAGAGGACGCAAAGTGGCAAACTTTTTTGACTTCGTCTATGAAAAAACTCTGCTTCTGCCTCATCCTTCTTTGATCTTCATCTACCCTTACTAAGGTAATATTTCTTTCTCGCCTGCTTTTCTCTTCACATCTTCCTTTTTTCGGTTTCAAATGTTAATAATAAAGGAAGTGTCCCAACCCGAAGCTATGGGTAATCGACGCTCCTCCTAATATGAATTGGTCCTTGGGAAGGGCAAAGAATTGCTTATGGATCACATAGTTCCCATTTTACGGGCTAGCAAGTCACCCGACGTGCCTCAGAAAATCCTGGATCTGGTTCCTGAGCTATCCTTTTCTTTGACCGACGAGATCCGTACGAACTATCTCTCTTATCCATACGTATTTCGAATACCCAAACTGAATGAGAGAGGGGTTGCTTCCCCAAAAGGTGAGAAGTTGGGGTCTACGTGAAAGCCTTCCAGTTCGGCCTCCTCTTTCCTCTTCATCCCTTCATCCTTGAAGTTTTGGATTATCTAGAACTTTCTCTTTGTCAGCTTGCGCCGTTGGCTATCTCTCCAGCAGTCGGCTTTACCATGCTATCCTTGATGAACAATATAAAACCGACCTTCCCACCTATTAGGTTCTTTTTCCAAATTGAGATTTGACCCACGAGGCGTGTGGCATATCATTGTTGCTCAGAGAGATATAAAACTTCTTTGGGATCTCCTTAGTTATGCTCATAATTGGAAAGACACCTTCGTTTTTGTCACCTTTCCGAATGTAGCCTCTTTTCTTACTCATTGGGGGTAGACCCAATCTTGACATTTTCAAGGAGTCGAGGTTATCTTCCATCGAGGTTAAGGTAGCCAAACTTCTGTTGGGTCACTCACAAGTGGAGAGGTCGACCAAGCATTTGTTGGACAATGGCTTGATGAAGATCATTTTATGGAGGCCTGGTAATACTTATCATCTCGATGCCTCTTCCATGATTACTTACCTCAGTCATATTTCTTCTTGTAGAGATGGTCATCCAAGAATTCGACGGTGTGCCCTCTGAGCTACTGAAGCTTCGTCGGGAGCAGTGAAAGAAAAAGAAGGCGAGTAGTTTCTCTATTCAGCCAACTCTCTATCCCAGTCAACGTTCTTCTGAGGAAGGTGGGCAGCTTGGCATGACCTCATGGTCGTTGTCTCAGGCCCCTTTGCCGGCGATCTCCACCCTGGAGTTCTTTGTGCAGGCCTGACATTGTCCTCGGCCCCCGCTTCAGACGTCCTACCTCCAGCCGTGAATCCGAAGCACGGAGATCCTCTACAAAAGAAACGAAGTCCCCCTTCAACCGAAAAGGGAGACAATAAGAAAAGGAGCAAGACAGAGGATACGAATTTCTCTGACTTAGCTCTAGCTAAGGGTACTGCACACCCGGCCCAAGCTCTTTAGACCCAAATGATCGTTTACGACACCTCTCTAGGGGAACCTATGCCCCCTTTGAGCCATTCTAAGGACAAGTGGCCATGGGGCAGCCTCGACCCACCGGCCCCACTGCTAGGCCCAATCCATTCAGAGTACGAGGGGATTTTATTGATGAACTTGGTCCGTTATTCCTCAAGAGAATTTTCGAGGGGAGCACCATCAACCTACTTACATCTCATCAATTCAAAATGCATTGATCTATTCAAATTACCGTGTTCCTGGCTAATCATATGAATGCCCACCACCTCACAAATTGCATATCTATCTGAAGCTAGACTAATCACGTAGATCAGCGCATGCCTCGAGCCAATCACCATAGCTTAGCTCTCATTTGGATATAGACACATCCGACATGCCTTTAATTCTGTTGGCGAAGCTCTACAGGAGTTTGTCGAGTTTTGGAAGCCTATGGGAGGAGTAGAGGAGATTCCTAGGAGTGGAGGAGAAGCTGCAAGAAGGAGTTGAGAGTTTCCCAGGCGACTCGACCGAGTAGAGCACTTGCTCGGTCGAGCTGATGCATGAAGCAGGCTGAAGGCAGAAGAATCGGCCTTCTTAGATTATGGGGCAACCGCTCGTCTTGTAGAGAACTCCATCCTTTCCCATGACCGTGAAGTCCTTCGGTTAATGGATCGTGAAAGGCTGGTGTCACGATCGCTTTTCGACCGTGTGCTTTTCGTGCGCATACTTTCTTTTCGTACGTGTATTTATCGTGATCTCTTCTTATATCCCGAACGCGCGAAATTATATGTCGTTGTGACCCTCTGAGAAAGTACTTATTTGTGGAATTTTTTGTGAACGTCATTTCACAGCTCATTCTTCTATAAAACAGATTTGTTTGAAGGGGTGTCGTAATTTTAGACTTTGACGTTTGACCTTTTTATTTTTAGTTCCGTTTACTGTTAACCTTGCTCGTGACCGATCATCTTAGTCTCGATCCTCTCGTCGACACGATCGTCCTGATATATTTTTATATTTTTCGGACACCGTTAGACCAACCCATCAACCTAATCACTTTCAATTTATACTTAGCCCTAATTAATTCGAATTCGGATCTTAATCAAATTTAATTAAATGTAATCAAATCTATAGGGTATCCTACGTATCACATGATATATTTCCTAGTCTATTTGCACCCTAAATCTATCCACCCCCTCACACATACACACTCTCCAATCAAGCCTAAGTCTACCCCTTTTCTAACCTATTTAGCAACTCCCATTCATTGAAATGTGAACACAAGCCCTTAGGGTTTTCTCCATGCAAACCTAGCCGCCACCCCTATGACCTCGTCCTTCCCCTTGTCGCAGTCACCTCCACGCACAACCCTCCGTTACCGCCGGCCATCCTAGCTCCGGCCACCCCTCTTCCTCCACAAATACTGCCGCACACATCTCCCCTCTTTTCCCCTTGAACAGCCGACCTCCCCTTGCCGCGGCCACATGTGCAGCCGCCAGCCACCTCCGGCCAACCCACACAGGCGGCGCACCCCCATCTCCCCTCAATACTGCCGAACCATCTCCTCCCATCCTCAAACCAGCCGGCCAACTCCAAAACAGCCGAACCCCTTGAAAAACTGCCGAACTTTCCTCTCCCATTTGCTGCTGCACAACACCCCCCTTAAACCCCACGGCTTCCCCTTGCCGGCACCTCCGCCGGCCAACCTCCACGGCACCTCCATCATCCCTGTCGGTCACCAACTCACTCACAGACAGATCCGCACCCCTCTTTCCCCTTGACAGTCACATCCTCACCTTGTCGACACAAAAACTGCCGCCCCTCTCCCAGATCTAGCCCCCTCATCACCCAGCCACGGCCTTCCCTGGATCCGTGCAAACATCGCCGGCCATCCTCCATTACTTCAGCCGCAAGCCCCTCTTTCTCCTATATAAAACAGCCCTCTCCTCCACTAAATTGCCATAAACAGCCTGGCATTGCCGTGCCTCCCCAAGGCCGACAACCCCCAGCCGAGAGCCCCCTAGACCGCACCCCACGACAGCCCCTGCCGTTCATCTTCCTCCCGCGGCCGTCTTCACGTAGTGCTATCGTCCCTCTAGTTGTCGCCGTCTTTGCCGTTGCCCTGTAGTCCGCTGTACCTTGCTCGCTACCGGATCCAACCCCTGATGTCGCTACCCGACGTCAGTGTAGCTCTCGTGTCGTATTAAGGTAAATCTCGATCCGTAGAAACTCAAACACCGCCTGTTTAACAAGATAAAAAATCGTAATTTCATTGCTTTAGTTAAATCACTAATTGAAGATTAATTAATATGGAAATGTAGGTTGGAGATTGGTTTGAGCACATAGGGAAATCTGGACCACCGTTGAACTGAGATTACTGACGATTATTTCAGGCAAGTGAAACCTGCTCAGTTGATTGTTAGGCCATGTTTAGGCTATTCTGTGATTTTTGTGTAAAAGAGACTAGGCGATGAAATGATAGTTGCTTAGACACCATGCTTGATCTAGCTTGACAACGAAACTAGATCCGACACCATACTTGATCTAGCTTGACAACGAAGCTAGATCCGACACCCTTGCCATGCCATGATTCATGCATATCACATGTCACGTTTATTTTGATATAACTGTACACAATTCAATATCTGCTATTATACTATCATGTTGCATATCGCATGTCATTTCATGCATTGAATGTTTTGTCGTGAATGTGTAGCGCACGCTACTATTGAAATGTAAGCTGCGGCGAGTAGGATTCTGACTCCTATATCATGTAATGATGCTAGGTCAACCCTATGCCATAAATACTTCCTGGCTCATGATCCAGAAGATGAGCGCCAGTTTATACACACGTGGAGGGGCAGGGTTAAGCGATCACTCAGTGTAGAAGTGTGCCCGTATAGCAACTTCAGCTGAAAGGCGGAAACCCTGTGCACGATGTGAACACATGTTTTTTACTTCTTTTCATGAAATATTGTTTAGTAGCTTTTTGCTACGACGTATCATGCATTGCAAAATATCATGTTCATTTAAATTGTTGCATTCATGAAATAATATGCCATGACATCTCATTTAAACTTCTAGTTGCATTCATCCTATAACTGCCATTATTTTTATGTTCTCTTGCACAAAAGTCTCCTTTTCTCTTATGGAGATTTTTGCTGACATGTGCCCTTTTCTTTTTGGGTGTCACATGTCAGGCTTTGAGTCTGAGGTAGTTGCCGAGGACTACCAGGTTGCTGACATCATGCTTGAGGCGGTTGCTGACGTCCAATTCGAGGGTACCGGAGACCAGTCCTAGTCTCAGTTGGAGGCTTTTCTTAGTTGCTACTGTTACGTTTCGGTGCGTAGCAACATTTCTTGTTTTAGTTTCGGTCCTGCTTGGGGCCTTCCTTTTCAAACTCTTGTATTATTGTTGTTGTTTCATTGCAATGCAAGAATCTGCGAATGGATGAACACACAGACGCTTATCAGACAGTAGCCTCACAGCTTCAAGTCTGAGCGGACCTATTCACGTCTCGCCTTCCATACTGGGAAAGCGGAGCTTGACAGCTGGCCAAGTGATCGCTCCTTATTTTACACCTTTTTTCTGCATGTTTTCATGATATTTCGATCGTCCATATTGCGTTTTTCACGATTATTCGACGATATCGCATTACTTTTCACTATTTGTTGTTTTTGTCGTAGATCTGGAGCGAAAATAAGATCAAGGGACTTTCACGCACACCGGAGCATCGCCCACAGCATATTTGAGGATTTATCAGTGCAGAGGATGAGCGGAAGAGGAAGAAATTCGATAGAATTGACGAGGAGGCGAGGAGGGGAAGAAAAGAGCCCAGAAGCAGCTCACTCGACCGAACAGAAAGTTCACTCGGCCGAGTGAAGGATTGCACTCGCCCGAGTGAAACAGATACATACTGCCAATTTTCAACGTTCACTCAGCCGAGTGAGAAAGCTCACTCGCCTGAGTACGACATGGATTTTCTTCCGAGAAGTAGCTAACTTACTGGAAATTTTGAGAAGACCCACTCGGCTGAGCAAGATTGCTCACTCGGTAGAGTAAAGAAGACCACTCGCCCGAGTCAGTCAGAGCGACAGACCCCCAATTTTCCCAGACTCTCTGTCTTTTATTGGGTCTATCACTTGGCCGAGTGACATAGGTCACTCGGCCGAGTGACACAGTCCGACTGCTACGCAAATTTGGTTTTCTGGGCTGCACAGGGGCAATTCTGTCAGGATTGTTTGGATGAATTTGACTTGTATTTAAACCTAGTTTTATCCTTAGTTTTACGAGAGACTTGAATTAATTTTTGACGGCTATTCCTTTTGTAAATCTTAGCTGGAGATCATAGACGCACAATTTTGGTTTGATCTCTCTCTTTAAAACTCTTATTTTTTGAATTGTTCCTTCTCTACAATGAATTGTGCTATGATATATTTCTTTATTTTGTGAGATTTCCATGATGATTTGTGAGTAGTTTCGTCGTTCTAGGGCATGGGGATGAACCCTATGGACCCGATCTTTGAATTGTGATGAATGAATTAAATTGTTGCTAGGATTGATGACAGTTAGGTTGTGATTGATTTACTACGAGTAGCTAGGAATTTCTATCGATTGGGATTTGCAAGAGATTGGATCCCAATTGATGGAATGGCTTAGCTATTCGATTTAGGTTTATAATCGAGATTCTCTAGACTTGGTTTGCAAGAGATTGGACAAAAGCTAGGAATTTTATTATAAATCTATACTAATATTCGTTTGCAAGAGATTGGATGAATGCGAACTATCATAACCTAGATTGTAGCTCGAGTTTGCACGAGAGTGGGCTCGAGTTGCGATTGGACGATGATGTTGATCTTCATGCTAGTGGCTTAGGTTAGGGTTTGCACGAGTGTGGGCTCTGATCTAGGTTGCTATAGACCGGCAATAACACGAGAGCATGAGCTTGGTTCTACATTCAGTTATGACTAGTTCACCTTGATTCAAGCCTTGCAATATTGAAATTCATGATCCACAAGGATGAGTGACGGTCCGTAGCGGGGATTTTCTAGCCCTAGACGCTTTTATTATACTAAATTCTATTTGCTATTTGAACGATTGTGACACACTATTATCCGAACCATTCTTATTCCATCAATAGCTAGGTGATCAAAGTAGGATACTGTCAATTGTCCTCTCTGTGTTCGATACCCGCTCGTCACTACGCCGTGCGCTTGTGGTAAGACTACAGTCGTTTTTCGGGTGTATATCCGGGCGCGACCAAGTTTTTGGCACCGTTGCCAGGGAGGCGACGGTATTTTATTTTCTTACTTAGTTATTTCTTATTATTTTTATTATTCTTTGTTTTTTATTCCTCTATCGTACTAAAAATTCCATCAAGTTTCTGTGCATGTACCCGAGATCGAAGGCACATCAAGAAGACATATTATTTGATCCTGAGATCGAGCATCCGGCAAGGAGGCTTAGAGCCGAGAGGAGACTTGCTATGGAGGAAGATCATATGGCTGCTCTGGAGACACCAGAGGAGTTAGCGACGCGCATGGCTAGGCTTGTCTCCATCCGAGATAGGCTTCAGCCCAATACCACTTCTAGCACCTCGTCCATCGTGATGCCGAAGTTGGCGGCTGGCAAGAACTTCGAGCTTAAAACGAGACTTGTGGTGTTGATGCAACAAGACCCATTTCATGAGAACTCACAAGAAAACCCACACTACCATCTATATTTTTTCTTGTCTAAATGTGCTACTTTTCAGATGCCCGGTGACCGGCGCCCCTTTTACGGTTTGGGCGCGGTGTCGTTTTACCGCAAGTGCACGGTTAGTGTAGGGTGCGGGTTTATCGAACTCAGGGAGGTGGATGGCTTGAGTGGCTACTAGCCTCGCCTAGGTTGTGTGCTAGCTACGCGGATAATGTGGGTGGAAGTGTAGAAATAAAAGAAAGAAATGAAAAGACACGAAAGGAATCCCCGCTAACACGGGCTAGAGCACTCATGACACTTGGCATTTGACTTGACCCAGGGTGAGACATTGCCCCAAAAGGTGGTACCTAGCGTCCATGGCCCGATATTCCGGTCGGTGCCAAGCACGCTAGGCCTACCCGGTTCCGGACGGTGGGCTTCCCATGTCCATTAACACATTCCGCAACCGGGAGCATTAAGGCCACAATGATATCTCCCAACATTTCGTCCAAGCCGTTCCCACGCGCGAGGACTCGATGTCAACACAGGGGCGTGGGCTATGGCTAGGGAGTCAACCGCCAAGTTTATTCCCCCTTGGCCCGACGGTCAGAGGCGGTCTTTTTCTCGCCAATGACAATGAAACGCCCCCGCGTAACCCTAATGGCCAAATAGGTCAAATGTGATTTCTAGCAATACATCGAAGCGGATCTTGACTGGACAAGCACCGGACCCCAACCCCCAACACAACTAGTGTGTTGCCGTACGAATTGGACCCAGATTCCTAGAAATCCCCATTGACACATTTCATCGAACACATGCCATGCAACCAAGTCAAATGAAACAACCCAAGCATCAATCCTACCCTAACCCGTATTAGGGTTCATCAACACTACTCCATGGTGAGAAACATAAAGACAAGCAAAACAAACAACATACAAACATTCACCATTGAGCAAAATGAAAACAACACAATACAATAGAAAATGAGAGAAGAAAAATACTTATCTTGATTCGAATCCAACAATCCGGTACAAGATTTATTGAGCAAAGACCTAATCTAATCTACCCTAAGCCTCCCAACAAATGGGCTGAAAAAGCCCTAAAAACTAGAGGAGGATCCCCCCAAGTCGTGCCCCCAACCTCTATTTATAAACCCCTCAAAAACCCTCTTGGTTCGGGTTCAGAACTGTCAAAAAAGGCCCACCCGATCGGGTGGAAACTCACCCGATCAGGTGGAATAAACAGAGAGCTCAAATTCACAGAAACAGATCTCACCCGGTCGGTTGACAAGTCAACCGATCGGGTGAAATGAAATTCCAGACTGTAGCCAGTTTCAGCACATAGCTGCGCTCAGAAAATTCCAGAAAAATCTAGAAAAATCGGATTTGGGCATGCGACCTATCGTTGGAAAGCTAACGACGATGCCGACGCTAGAAAAATAAGAGATAACCCAAAATCCTTCTGGAATGATAGCAGATCTTCAATGAGTGCATCAACAGCGCGCAAAGGCGGAAGAAAAGGCCATCCGATCGGTTGAAACATCAACCGATAGAGTGAGCCGCTTGTTGCTTTGGCCATCGGGCTTCGAGAGCTTCAACCGGTCACTGAAGAGAGCGGGTGGAGCCGTCGGTTCGATCTTTGAGGCGATGCGGCTACAGATGAACCGATCGGGTGAAGGTCACCCGATCGGTTGGAATTCAGTTCTAACTTCCCGAGAATTAGGGCGCTTGAACCGGTCACTGAACCGACCGGGTGACTTCTTGGCCGCTCCAACTTGTGTCCGGGTGGTGCACGCGTGCATCACCCGATCGGTTGGAAATGACCAACCGGTCGGGTGAGGGGCTGAAAGATGCGATCTTCGTCGTTTGACCCCCTGGATCACGCGTGACTCCTCCCGTTGCTCCGGGGACTCAAAATATCGTCGTTTTATGTCCCAAATGCTAGAAATTCCTGCAAAATACCAAAAAACACGGAAAAGCAAAAGAAAACAAGAAAATACAAGAAAGCACGAGAAAACGAATAAAAGACGGCGGAAAATACGGAGAAACACGGAAGAAAACGTGCGTAAATATATGAAATATAAACGCACGTCAAAATCCCCCAAGCTGAACTCGTCCTCGTCCTCGAGGAAGACGAGTGAGAGTAGGAGCTCAGATGGGAAAAATAGAGAGAAAGAGAGAAAAAGAAAACTCTATATCCTAGATCACCCGTTAGGGCCAACAAAATCAAAAATGACACACCAAGCAAGCAAACGCCAAATCACATCACTAAACCAAGGAATACGAGTCCAGACAAGTGCCGTGGGCCCACGCGGTGAAGCGCGAGTGAGTGTGGTCATGCGCTAGCAGTCCATGTCACTATCCACGATGTGCGATAAAGCTCGATATACACAAATCCAAGGAATGACCCAAATATCAATTCAATTTGAAATTGCGGTGAATAGTAGCTCAAGCATGCATGAGAAGAGTATAAGAATAGAAGCATATCATGCATCGGGGACTCCACAGCTAGGGACTAGGAAATCACCACACTATAGCCTAGATAATCGCTAGAAGGTCCCTATGCCAAGTGTTTTCGAAAACGATGGAGGTTGAGATGATGTGGAGAAGAACACTCGGTGCAAATTCTCGCCTTCCCTTTATTCTCGGCAAGTAGGAAAATATTCACACTGGAATTTTTTTGGGTTTTTGGGTATTTGTATTTTTTTTCTTTTCATTTCTCATCTTTTTGGGTTTTTCTTTTCTTTTCTCTCATTTTTGGATTTTTGGGTATTGGGATATTTACATGTGTACTCTCCCAAGTGGGAGAACGGTACACGATGAGGGGATTTGCACCAAGTAAAATAAAAATGAAATCGGATTCTAAACACTTGGGCAAAGGAGATATTTCTTGCTAATTAGAGCATAGGCTAAATGGGTTATCCTAGTCCTTGTTTGTGGAATCCCGACACACGCGAATTGAAATATACGATATAAATATAGCATGCATATAGAAGCAGATAGTAGAAGCAAATACCGCATATTCAAATCGAAGCATGATAATCTAGGGGTCAACCAAGGATAGGTATATAAAACATAATCACAAGGTAGAAGCACACCAAATGCTAGTCACGACACACGACTCACAAGAAAGCTAAGTGGACCCACGATGCATGAAATGCAAGAGGACTCAGCTTTCTGAGGTTAGTGAATGTGATTCTCGAAGCCGTGCTAGGTGTGTGTGTGATTTTGTGGCAATTCATCATATGGGGTCATCTCTAGGAGAGAGAGAACAAAAGAAGAAAAGAAAAAGAAAAAGAAAAAGACGGAGAAAAACGACTCAAATAGCGAAGAAAAAGAGACAAATGACGCACGAAGTGCGACTCCCTCAAGCTAAAACTTGCATTGTCCTCAATGCAATAGTAGTGAATACGGGAGGGCAATGAAAATGGGGGGAGTTACGCACCGACACAAAAAATGAAAAACACAAAAAACACATGAGCGAAACTAAAAAATAAAGAAAAAGAAGAACTCAAATAAAAGATATAAAACACGACAAAAGAACACCTAGACACAGACACACAACAACGACACGCGAAAACATGCACACAAATCGATTTCCCCCAAGCTGAACATGACAATGCTGGCGAAATGATATGATCAATGTGATGCAGAAATATGCAAGGGGAAGATCAGAAAAGAAAAGAAAGTAATCAAAATGCAAGAGAGATGGTGTGCTCATTCTCCTCGGAAGAGGATGTGGGGTGTAGGCGGTAGAAGTGATAGAAGGGCACGATATGATGGGTTATTATAATGCAAAAGCAAATCCTAGATACGCTCCCCTCGCTAATGAGAGGAGACGAGATTATTCAAACTAAACTAAAAAGCGGTAAATTTTTACACTACTGCATTAGGATACACCTGAGCATAGGCGGATCCAAGATCTGAAGTGGGGCAGGTAGCTGCTCTAACTGCTCCTTCTGTGGCTCCGCCAGAAGCGCTGTGCTACGAGTGCCAATGGACCCAAGCAATGCACCTCCAAGCATCCCTCGTAGGTGTCCACCTGTGACCTGCAGAGGACGAGGTGCATTAGTCCATGGCAAGAAATTATTTCCCAAAATAAATGTATCCCAGAGATAATCGTCAACATGAGATGTAAAAATAATAAAAGGGTGACGAATACTCCCTAAGAATGGGTCGCTATCCTCTGTACTAGCGACGACCAAATCCTCGCTCTCCATGAGAAGTGGCTCTCCAGGTGGTGACACACCGCAGCATACCTCAAGGGAAGTAGATCCTGTATCCTGCGAGAGATATGGTATGTCAAATATATACGAGTCTAAAGAAATAGGAAGTGAAAAGCGAGACTCAAAAGTGGAGTGAGAGTGAGTATGAAAATCTCCCTGAATAGGGGCAATATGCTCAAGTAGATGCTCAGCCGCAGAAGAAGTGGAGAGCGACGATAAGAGTAGATGTGACTTGGGCTCTATGGAGTGGACCATCGTATCCAAGCCCTCATGCACATCCTCTTCAACGATATGCTCATGCTCCACCATCTGCCCGATGTCCTGAATGACATCCTCATGGTTGACCACCGACCAAGGAGGAAGCTGTGACAGAGATGGCTGTGGAGGTGGATGTGGAGCGGACCCCTCGTATGTGGTCATCGTGTCCTCATCCTCACACACATCCTCCTCGCCCTTATGCATAAGCTCTGTAAACTCCTCGGTCCTCTCATAGGACTCATGTGGGGTATCTAAATCAAGACAAGAAGTCTCTCCCACAGATCCTAGAGAAATCTCCCCATCCTCACTATCATCATCAAAAAATGCTTCGTCATCCAAGTGGTAGTGATGGAAAAATGTGGGATCGGCATGAGATGTGTATATAGTGGCCGACGGCATGGTAGTCTCAACCATGAAAGTAGGTATATCCTCTCCTTCATCTCCTCTCCTCGGTGTAGGCTCGATGATTGGTACCATCAAGTTTCGTAATGTTTGGCCTTGGTTAAACATGGCACTTTCAAGGAGAGACACGAGGTTTGATTCTTCTTGTGTTGGTGGATGGATATAAGTTTGAGAAAATGGATGGGAGGTGTTTGGGCTAAGGTTGTGTGAAAATGTTTGGCCTTGGTGTAGAGGGAGGCTCTCGAGCGTAAATGGGCAATCATAATACACATGCCCCGCCATCCCACAAGTCTCACAAACCACAACCGAATAAGGATCGTATCCTCCCATCTGAGCATCGAAATTTGATCTCCACATAGTTACACCAAAGATACCTGGACAACAAAAATAAGAAAACTAGAGAGGAGCGTCAATAGTACAAGAAAATAACAAAAAGATAATATAATGGTGGGGGAAAAATTTCTTGGTTATTGAATATATTTTTTTTTAAAAAAAGAATTTTTTTTGTTTTTATGCGTAGTCTAACGAACCCAAGCTAAGCTAATATCAAACCGAACGCCTCCCCGGCAACGGCGCCAAAAACTTGACCGGCGCCCCTTTTACGGTTTGGGCGCGGTGTCGTTTTACCGCAAGTGCACGGTTAGTGTAGGGTGCGGGTTTATCTAACTCAGGGAGGTGGATGGCTTGAGTGGCTACTAGCCTCGCCTAGGTTGTGTGCTAACTACGCGGATAATGTGGGTGGAAGTGTAGAAATAAAAGAAAGAAATGAAAAGACACGAAAGGAATCCCCGCTAACACGGGCTAGAGCACTCATGACACTTGGCATTTGACTTGACCCAGGGTGAGACATTGCCCCAAAAGGTGGTACCTAGCGTCCATGGCCCGATATTCCGGTCGGTGCCAAGCACGCTAGGCCTACCCGGTTCCGGACGGTGGGCATTCCCATGCCCATTAACACATTCCGCAACCGGGAGCATTAAGGCCACAATGATATCTCCCAACATTTCGTCCAAGCCGTTCCCACGCGTGAGGACTCGATGTCAACACTAGGGGCGTGGGCTATGGCTAGGGAGTCAACCGCCAAGTTTATTCCCCCTTGGCCCGACGGTCAGAGGCGGTCTTTTTCCCGCCAATGACAATGAAACGCCCCCGCGTAACCCTAATGGCCAAATAGGTCAAATGTGATTTCTAGCAATACATCGAAGCGGATCTTGACTGGACAAGCACCGGACCCCAACCCCCAACACAACTAGTGTGTTGCCGTACGAATTGGACCCAGATTGCTAGAAATCCCCATTGACACATTTCATCGAACACATGCCATGCAACCAAGTCAAATGAAACAACCCAAGCATCAATCCTACCCTAACCCGTATTAGGGTTCATCAACACTACTCCATGGTGAGAAACATAAAGACAAGTAAAACAAACAACATACAAACATTCACCATTGAGCAAAATGAAAACAACACAATACAATAGAAAATGAGAGAAGAAAAATACTTATCTTGATTCGAATCCAACAATCCGGTACAAGATTTATTGAGCAAAGACCTAATCTAATCTACCCTAAGCCTCCCAACAAATGGGCTGAAAAAGCCCTAAAAACTAGAGGAGGATCCCCCAGGTCGTGCCTCCAACCTCTATTTATAAACCCCTCAAAAACCCTCTTGGTTCGGGTTCAGAACTGTCAAAAAAGGCCCACCCGATCGGGTGGAAACTCACCCGATCGGGTGGAATAAACAGAGAGCTCAAATTCGCAGAAACAGATCTCACCCGGTCGGTTGACAAGTCAACCGATCGGGTGAAATGAAATTCCAGACTGCAGCCAGTTTCAGCACATAGCTGCGCTCAGAAAATTTCAGAAAAATCTAGAAAAATCGGATTTGGGCATGCGACCTATCGTTGGAAAGCTAACGACGATGCCGACGCTAGAAAAATAAGAGATAACCCAAAATCCTTCTGGAATGATAGCAGATCTTCAATGAGTGCATCAACAGCGTGCAAAGGCGGAAGAAAAGGCCACCCGATCGGTTGAAACATCAACCGATAGGGTGAGCCGCTTGTTGCTTTGGCCATCGGGCTTCGAGAGCTTCAACCGGTCACTGAAGAGAGCGGGTGGAGCCGTCGGTTCGATCTTTGAGGCGATGCGGCTACAGATGAACCGATCGGGTGAAAGTCACCCGATCGGTTGGAATTCAGCTCTAACTTCCCGAGAATTGGGGCGCTTGAACTGGTCACTGAACCGACCGGGTGACTTCTTGGCCGCTCCAACTTGTGTCCGGGTGGTGCACGCGTGCATCACCCGATCGGTTGGAAATGACCAACCGGTCGGGTGAGGGGCTGAAATATGCGATCTTCGTTATTTGTCCCACTGGATCACGCGTGACTCCTCCCGTTGCTCTGGGGACTCAAAATATCGTCGTTTTATGTCCCAAATGCTAGAAATTCCTGCAAAATACCAAAAAACACGGAAAAGCGAAAGAAAACAAGAAAATACAAGAAAGCACGAGAAAACGAATAAAAGACGGCGGAAAATACGGAGAAACATGGAAGAAAACGTGCATAAATATATGAAATATAAACGCACGTCACCCGGTGTACCGGCCGACGCTATTCGGTTGCACCCCTTCACATTTACTCTTAGAGACAAGACATTGTATTGGTTGAGGACACAAGTCGAGGGCATATTCATAACTTGGGATGAGTTGGCGAGTGCATTTGTTAACAAATTCTATCCGCCATCCAAGAACATCAAGATACGAAGCGCGCTCATGTCCTTCAAGCAAGGACATCAGGAAACTCTATATGAGGCATGAGAGCGTTTCAAGGATCTACAACACCAATGTCCCCATCATAGTATTGAGGCATGAGAGCTTGTGCATAGCTTTTATAACGGGTTGCAACCAAGCACCAAGCAGATAATTGATGCAACCGCCAATGGAGCTATTTTGTCTAAGACGCCGTATGATGCTACGGCCTTACTTGAGGAGATGGCCTCGAATAACCAACAATAGGCCGACGAGAGGGGACATTCTTTGTCATCCTTGAAGCCGACGAGTATTTATGAGGCAAAGGCCGTAGCGGAGCTCTCTACAAAGTTTGATTCTCTTCACAAAGTTGTGGAGAGATTGGAGAAGTTGATTAGTGATCCGCATGGAACCCCCACCGTATCTACACCGGGAGGAAGTATGGGCGATTGGCAAGATCAATCCCATGTTATGTATGTTGGAAGAGAGCAAAGAGAAGGGAGCTATAGAGCAAGTTCAATATGTTGCGGGGAACACCGGTTATTGGGCAAACCAGACCACGAGAAATCACCCAGGATTTTCATATGCTAATAATGATGGATCCTTGAATTCACCACCGTAACAACCACAAGCCCAACCTCCACAACAGCCGCAATATCAACCAAGAGAGTCCCAACAACAAAACTTCCCGCCGAGGCAACAAGCAGGGCCGTATAGACCCCCGGGGTACAATCAAGGGTGGAGGGCACCTAATCCACCACAAGCACCATCGAGGTCGGACCATGAAGCAAGGGTTGATGAATTCATGGCCGAACAAAAGAAGATAAATGCTAGATTGATGGCCCAACAAGACTCCCTCAATACCGTCGTGGTACAATTATCGTAGCAACTAGCGTTGCTCAATAAGAACACTCAACAATTGCCGGCTCAACCGGAACAAAACCCACGGAGCAATACCGACCACATCAATGCGGTGGTGGAGGTAACCACTAGGAATGGGAAGGACGCTATCCCCGCCATGATTCAAACCAAGGAGCTGGGGAAGAAATCTTGGATGACAAGGATCCGGTCAATGAAGAGGAGTGCCCAAAAGAGCCAAAAGACGGTGAAAAATCTAAAATTGATAAGCCACAAAAGGAGCGCACTTACATGCTACCGGTACCCTTTCCACAACAGTTGGCAAGGGCAAAGATTGAGAAGCGGCTCGCCAAATTTCTGGAGTACTTGCGAGGAGTGAGCTTGAACATTCCTTTCTTGGATTCTATTGTAGAAATCCCGTCTCATGCCAAGTTCCTAAAAGACTTGATTGCGGAAAAGAAGCGGAAGGAAAAGATCATGCTCGTCGAGCAAGGTACATGGTTTACCCAGAAAGGAGAAGGCACCTACAAAGTTTAAAGATCCCGGAAGTTTTTGCATTCCTTGCACGGTTGGAGGAGTCCAGCTATAAAAAGCATTGGTAGATTTGGGAGCAAGCGTGAGCCTAATGCACCTCACAATGTTTAAGAAGTTGAATACGTGGACCGACCTAAAGCCGACAGACATGAGAATACAACTCGCATACGGCCGGATCACTAGGCCGGTAGGGATTGCAGAAGACATACCACTTCAAGTACCGGGCGGAATTTACTTGCCGTGTGACTTCATGGTAATGGATGTCAAGGAGGAGGGCGACAAGTCGCTGATTCTTGGACGCCCCTTCTTGGCCACCACCGACGTGATTGTTGATGTAAGGGAAGGGACCTTGTCCTTAAACGTCGAAAACATTGAAGTAGAACTCCACATCCCAAAAGCAATGAAGCATATGCCTTGGCGAGGAATGTGGATTATGTGGACCTCCTCGACGAGGTCATTGACGATGCTATGCAATATGCTATCGGCGCTTCGCACGATGACGGCCTCGAAGAAGGCCAATCTTCTAAAGATGGCGAGATGTCGGGAGACCTGCCGGATCCTTCTATGGACGATGACAAAGACGACGCTGATATCGTAAAGATTAGGGAGCTATGTAAGCTCTCTATGGCGAAGAATATGAAGAAATCTCCACCGGACAAGAAATTATGGCCGCCGGCAAAGAAAAAAGACGGTAGAAGCTCAAGCTTGGGGGACTCATCCCCCATTACCACCCATGATAAAGGGAAGCCGAGGAACACCCATGAACATCAACAACCAAATCCAAGTGGGCTTCCTGAAAAGTTTGACGCGTGCATTCCACATGCGCCGAACATCGAGCATTAAACGTGTATCTTAAGGGGTCGAGCTCAAGACCTTAAACGAGCACTTGTCAGGAGGCAACCCAACATTTTTATCTTATTTTTAGATTGAATTTATCCTTTTTATTTTTGTTTTAGATCTTTGTTAGTGTTTAGAGTCAAGAGTCGATGAAAATCCTGACAATTGGGCTCTATTTTTCACTGCAGGAGATGGAGAACAAGGAATCATTTGAATGGAGGACGACCATGGTAAAGGAGAGCACTCCAGGAATGCACTCAGGACTCAGGAGAAGGAAGAAACTGACGGGGATAAGAAAAATAGAAAGTGGAGCAAAAACAGAGAGTTGGAGCTGAAAATAGCAGTCCACTCGGTCGAGTGACATTGTCACTCGGCCGAGTGAAGACCCTACTCGGTCGAGTAGAGTACTGATCAGGGAAGATTCTAAAAACCACTCCTTTTAATTTATATGCCACTTGGTCGAGTGACTTTGTCACTCGACCGAGTGAATCTGACATGTTCAGCATTTAAAAAAGCTCTGAGTGGCCTTGCCACTCGGCCAAGTGGCCATTGTCCACTCGGCTGAGTGGGAAGCGCTGCTCGGTCGAGTCGCAATTTTTGTGAAAATTTTTCGAAAAAAGTTTAACTGTGCCACTCGGCCGAGTGTACGCGTCACTCGGCCGAGTGACCAATCCTATATATTCTAAATTGAGCGGCTCAAATACCAAAAATCCCAAAATTCAGCCCGAGCTTTTCGACTTCCCCCACGATCGCCTGAACCGAACCCCCCTCGCCCGAGCCGTCTCCACTGCAGCTGTCTTCACCGAGAGTGTCGTGACATCTGTCCCCATTTCTGTGTTAGCGACCTCTCTGTCGTCCTCGCCCTCTGTCACCGTTTTAGCTTCTGCTGCTGCTCCTTCTTCTTCAACCATTCATGTGTCTCAGCCTCCTACAGAGGCTGAGCGAGTTCTAGTGAGCACAACTCCACAGCCCCACCCTGTAGTTGCACCTGTTGTTTATGGTAGCCGTGCGAGGTAGCCCCGTTCCTCACCTGTTCGACCCTCTGCTCCACATCCCTCCCGACACCCTAGTTCAGCACCTGCGTGCTCTAGAGGGGGCAGTTAGTGGGTTCAGAGGAGATTTTCAGGCTCTCTCTGCTACCGTTAGTGCTATATAGTCTCGCGTCGCCTTACTTCCTGGTATTTAGGCTAGCCTGAACCAGATTCTTGTGCGAATGTTACATCCCTCCCTCAGCCAGCCACTACACGTCCCACTCCACAGCAGCCACCACCACCACCTCCTCCACCTCCACCTCAGGACGGTGCTGGTGCTCCACCACCCACTTAGGCGCACACTGGATGCCTCCCATACTTTTGCTGCTGCTATGACTGATGCTATCTTTTCTGCTGATTTTTGCACACCTTCTCCACACACGTTTTGGTCACTTTTTGCTCATATTTGTCTATTTCATTTCGGAAGCTGGGGACACTTATATTGCGCACCTTGATCTCTACATGCATCATGTGCATATCCATGTCATTTCCTTTTATTTTTATCATACATGCATCCTCACCCACTCCACCCATATCTTATTTCTCCATGTGCCACACTTTGCACATTGAGGACACTGTGCCATTTAGCTTGGTGGAGTGAGTGTCTCACGCACTTTTCATTTTATTCATTTTTATTTTCATTATTTTCATTTTTTTCCATCTTTCTTTGTTTTACACTATTTTCACCCATTTTTTCATTTTTTTTCTCATGCATCACGTTTTCTTATTTTGTGTGTGTGCTGCATATATATAGTAGTTCTTATTTTTCTTTTATCCTTATTTCCTTTATACTTTTTGGCTAGAGCTGAATTTTCTGTGATGATAATGACGTGGAATTAGCTTATCTCTATATGCATATCATTTTGTCATGCCATCGTTTTTATTTCTGATATCAATGCCATGCTTGTTGTGCGTTCGAGATAGTAACCCGCACCTTCATTAAATGAATGTGAATGAAATTCTACTATTAGCTGAGTCTGATGATTTATATTGTATACTTTTCATAGAAAACACACCAAGCTTCCCGCATTGATCGCCTATATTTGGAGTACTGCTATGTTGTCTGATATCACTTCTTTTTGCATGAAAATTGTACGTTTCACTTTCAGGTTGATTGAATTTATGCTATGTTGATATGACTGGATTAGTTTACCTTCTGAGTTCAAACTGAGTAGATTACATTACTCTGCTGAAAGTTGTCGTGCACATTCTAAAGAGTGAACTGAGCGTTACATATTTTTCTTTCTCCACGTATCTTGAACATTATTTCTATACTTTAAATCATTGGTGAACCTCCCTTTAGCAAATCTTATATTGGCATATTCCCATTGCTATAAAAGTCCATGCTCCAATGCCCCAAAATCAAAAAGAAAAATGCGTGTATTTCTCTCTATCTTTTGATTTGGGATCCTTATTGTATATACAAAAAAAGAGCAAAAGAAAAGAAAAGAAAATAAAAGAGAAAAGAAGTTCATATGTAGATATACGATCCCACTTCTTTCTTTTCTTCATTCCTTTCTTCCATCTTCTATTTTCTATTCTTTCTTTTTTCTTGAAGCATCAAAAAAATTGGAAAAATTTGTATTGTCTTATTTGATGCCACCACGCTTATGGATAAGCTTGGGGAAGAGGATCCAATGATGTGTGAGAGAGTGACTACTTGTCTGTGCATGACGACATAGGCTAGGTAATTTTCTATACTCGGGGAGATTACTAGAAGTATTACGAAGTCCAGGAATTGAAATTTGGCATGCATTTCATGAAAACCACTCCTTTCTATTCTTATTGCTTCATATTATGTGATACCTCTTATACTCCAAATTAAAAGCGGTCAATTGAAAAGTGTGCGATCTATAATTATGTATATTGCTTTAGATGCTTCAGACGATGCTAATTCTAGAATTATTTCACATTTCATATCGTTTTGATATTCTTGGGTTTCTATACCGAATGCATCTTTATATGATCATGATATCGAGATAAAAGTTTTTGGCATGTTTTTATTCGTCGGATGCTATTAGAGTAACGCGCCCACGTCCTGAGAAAATGATCTAGCATTTTCCTCTTTGTTTTCTTTTCTATCTTCTTTTTCCTTTTTCCTTATTTATCCGCCGGGTTCGCCTTTTACTCATCTTCCTCGATGACGAGTAAGAGGTAAGCTTGGGGGATTTTGATCGCTCCTTATTTTACACCTTTTTTCTGCATATTTTTATGACATTTCGATCGCCCATATTTCGTTTTTCACGATTATTCGACGATATCGCATTACTTTTCACTATTTCTTGTTTTTGCCGTTTTTCAGGAGATATGGAGCGATCTGGAGTGAAAATGAGATCAATGGACTTTCACGCACACCGAAGCGTCGCCCACAGCTTATTTGAGGAGTTATCAGCGCCAGAGGATGAACGGAAGAGGAAGAAATTTGATAGAATCGACGAGGAGGCGAGGAGTGGAAGAAAAGACCCCAGAAGCAGCTCACTCGGCCGAACAGAAAGTTCACTCGGCCGAGTGAAGGACTGCACTCGCCCGAGTGAAACAGATACATACTACCAATTTTCAACGTTCACTCGGTCGAGCAAGAAAGTTCACTCGGCCGAGTGAGAAAGCTCACTCGCCCGAGTACGACAGGAATTTTCTTCCGAGAAGCAGCCAACTTACTGGAAATTTTGAGAAGACCCACTCGGCCGAGCAAGATTGCTCACTCGGCCAAGTGAAGAAGACCATTCACCCGAGTCAGTCAGAGCGACAGACCCCCAATTTTCCTAGACTCTCTGTCTTTTATTGGGTCTGTCACTCAGCCGAGTGACATAGGTCACTCGGCATAGTGACGCAGACCGATTGCTATGCAAATTTGGTTTTCTGGGCTGCGCAGGGGCAATTCTGTCAGGATTTTTTTGGACGAATTTGGCTTGTATTTAAACCTAGTTTTATCCCTAGTTTTAGGAGAGACTTGAATTAATTTTTGACGGCTATTTCTTTTGTAAATCTCAGCTAGAGATCATAGACGCACAATTTTGGTTTGATCTTTCTCTTTAAAACTTTTATTTTTATGAAATGTTCCTTCTCTACAATGAATTGTTCTATGATATATTTCTTTATTTCTGAGATTTTCATGATGATTTGTGAGTAGTTTCGTCGTTCTAGGGCATGGGGATGAACCCTATGGACTCGATCTTTGAATTATGATGAATGAATTGAATTGTTGCTAAGATTGATGACGGTTAGGTTGTGATTGATTTACTACGAGTAGCTAGTAATTTCTATCGATTGGGATTTGCAAGAGATTGGATTCCAATTGATGGGAAGGCCTAAATATTCGATTTAGGTTTATAATCGAGATTTTCTAGACTTGGTTTGCAAGAGATTGGGCCAAAGCTAGGATTTTATTATAAATCTATACTAATATTTGTTTTCAAGAGATTGGACGAATGCGAACTATCATAACCTAGATTGTAGCTCGAGTTTGCACGAGAGTGGGCTCGAGTTGCGATTGGACGATTATGTCGATCTTCATGCTAGTAGCTTAGGTTAGGGTTTGCACGAGAGTGTGATCTGATCTAGGTTGCTATAGACCGGCAATAACGCGAGAGCGTGAGCTTGGTTCTACATTCAGTTGCGACTAGTTTACCTTGATTCAAGCCTTGCAATATTGAAATTCATGATCCACAAGGATGAGTGACGGTCCATAGCGGGGATTTCCTAGCCTTAGACGCTTTTATTATACTAAATTCTATTTGCTATTTGAACGATTGTGACACACTATTATCCGAACCATTCTTATTCCATCAATAGCTAGGTGATCAAAGTAGGATAATGTCAATTGTTTGCCATGTGTTCGATACCCGCTCGCCACTACGCCGTGCGCTTGCGGTAAGACTACAGTCGTTTTTCGGGTTTAAATCCGGGCGCGATCACCAAGTCGTGGTTTGCTGTAGCTATCAGGTTGGTCGTCCATTCCTTTATCTTAGCTTTGTACCATTGGAAAATCCGACCTTCGTTTCATGCAGATGTTCGTGATTAGCGTAAAGCTCCATCGTCGGGTCGTGGAGATGATGGATGTTGAGGCCCAACTCAGTTCTGAGCGCCAAAGAGCAACTATTGCAGAAAAAAGAGTAGCTGAACTTGAAGCCAAGATAAAATAATTGGGGGAAGACTTGGATAAGGAGAGGAACACAAAGTCGAAAGTGGTATAGGAAGCATCAAAGGCCAACGATAGCGTTGCCTCCTTGTTCAGCGCAAAGAAGGACGTCGAGAAGCAATGGCTGAAAGAAAAGTCCGAACTCCAAACTCGGATAGCTGATTTGGAGAACACTGGATGCCCAGAAGCTACCTCTAAAGATATGAGGCTCAAGCTTGCTTCTGAGCTTTCCCATTTATTGAAAGAATCCCTCTCACAGGTCCAAGAGACTATTCAGAACAAAGTCCTCAAGCAAGGGGGGTCGATGGGTCGTCTTTGGGCGAACCGTAGGGCGACGCCCGGCCTTGAGCTCGAGGCTTTTTGTATAGGTTCGGCACACCATTTTTTATAGGTCGGCTATCAAATTAGTTGTTTGCTCTGTAGCCAACATATAACTGTCACTAAACAGTTTTTCATAGTGTGTTGAATTGAAAATTGTGTGGTTGGAGGTTGCACCCGAGTTTACGTGTTGAGCTGTATATAAGTATATGCCCCCTCAACGATCCGAGTTTAGGCATGGAAGGAATACAAAGATCAGACCATTGAATGCCAGGTGTGGCATCCCTTATTCGGTCTTGTTGTCATAAGAATCCCCAGCCGTATAGCTCGGTCGACGCGTGAGGGGTTGGTTCACGAGGAGAGTGGGCCACTCTATTCACATCTGTCGAGAGTCATTTGGTGGCGAGGGGAGGGGGCCCTTGACTTACATCCAGCAAGAGTCATTCTGGCGAGGGGAGTGGCCCCTCGACTTACGTCCGACAAAGGTTGTTCGGTGGCGAAGAGAGCGATCCCTCGACATACGTCCGACGAAGGTCGTTCGATGGCGAGGGGAGTGGCAGTGGTGAGAGGAGTAGCCCCTCGACTTATGTCTGATGAGAGTAAAGCGTTCATTCTTGACCGTATAGCTCGATCGACCTGCGAAGGGTTAGCCATCTTATCGTATAGTCGAGTGGCTGTGGGAATACAATGTTCGAGACAGATCGAACTAACACATGCACTTTAGATATTATATAAAGCAAGACATAGCTGGTCTCACATATGAGATGCCTTCATTAGCTCGATATTTACAGATGAAAGAAAGTAATAACTGTTGTGACTCACTCTCCTCCCTTGCATGTCTACTGGTAGTACTTTCACAGATGCTTGACGTGCATTTATATTTTATATATTCACGCACATCTTCTCCGTAATTTCCAGTCATTTTTCGTTGTTTCGAATCCATTCCCTTGTGTTTTCTAGTTCCTTTTCACTTTCGTTGTGTTTGTGTGCTTTTGCAGGATATTGCTAGCACATGGGACATACAAGGCCAACATCATGAGTCTCCGGAGCAACGGGCACGAGATCCTGAGAGCCAATCATCAAGATAAACCATGTATCAGCTCTTAACCGATCAGGTGGACAGATCCACCCGATCGGTTCATGCGGCCGTATCAGTCCCGAGGAAGAAGCAACTTCACCCGATCGGTTCAGTGATCGGGTGGTTGTGACACAGTGCGCTGTTTTGAGAGCCAAAGTTCACCCGATCGGTTGACTTGTCAACCGATCGCGTCATCTGTAGCTATTGCTTCCAAGCTCGAGAACCCGAAGACTCACCCGATCGGTTCAGCGATCGGGTGGGATTTATCAGAAGTTGAAGACCAAATTTCCTGTCGTTTCACCCGATCGGGTGAAGTCTCACCCGATCGGGGTGAACGTCTATTTTTGTCTTTTAGTGGGAATATTCCCTGGCATCTTGCCAAAATATATAAATAGAGCTTGGTTTTTCCAGAAACGTAATCTCCATTTAAAGCTGTTTTTAGGGATTTTGGCTGCTCTGAATTTATTTCTATTTGTAAGTTCTTCGATCGTTCCTATATTTTAGTATTGCGTTTATACTACTATTTGCTACAGTAATCTATTGCTTGATTGATATTCTTATGGTTAATCAGTTTTATTGCATTCCATGCCATGATTAGTGAGTAGTTCTTCAATCTGGGACATTGGTGGAAGCCCCTTCGTGGGTTCTCCCTAGAACAGCCATAGGATTAGGGATTCGATAGGATATATGGATTTAGATGGTTACACAGGGGCATTTTATTGTCATTGGCAGGAGAAAGACAGCCTTTGACCGTCGGACCAAGGGGAAATAAAACGGGAGTTTGATTCTCTAACCACAGTTCACCCCCTAGCGTAGACATTGATTCCTCATGCGTGGGAACGTCTTGGATGAAATGTCGGGAGCAATCGTTGCGAGCTTAGTGCTCCCGGGGTCGGGCGGTGCTGGACATGGGAATGCATACCATTCGAACTCGGGTAGACCTAGCGTATCATCCTGGGCATCGACTGGAATATCGGGCCCATGGGACACTAGGTGCCGCTATTAGAGGCAACGTCTCACCGCTAAACCTTAGAATCCGATCACATTCATATCCTTCGGTTGTAATAGTGAGAACTCATGATAGGGGAAGCCAAGGTCCTAGGTTACCTTTTTTACCTCTTACACCTTTTTCATTAGTTTACTATCTTGACAACCATCAAGAGAATAGGCTAGCACAACCACCGGGTGATCCGGTTCCTGAATGTTAATGAGTACAACACACGCCTCCCCGTGATCGACCCCCACACCACACTTCGACACCGTGCGCTTTCAGTTTACAAATTCTAATCCTGGTATCCCTTTCCCGATTTGAGTGCCAAACGGATGGGAGGTTAAGCTTTATGGCGCTGTTGCCGGGGAGGCAACGTGCTTGTTACATTTAGGACCCTGTTATCCTCGAGACTAGCTCATATCCTTACCCCGTGATAATTTTCACATTCTACACATTTGTTTTTATTTTTGTTATTATTTCATATCATACCATACGTGCTTCACGGTATATCTTGATTTTTCATGCACAGGAACTCGAGACGTCTTGACGACTTAGTTCCTTTGGATCCTGAGATCAACGACACCTTGAGGCGTTTGAACACAGAAAGAGGAAGAAGAGAAGAATTTGCCACCATGGCTGGAAATATCGATCCTTTTAAGTCTCTGCTCGAGTATTCGATGACGTCTATTGGGTCCACATCCAGCATTCAACCTCCGTCCATTACGACCGAAAACTTTGAGCTGAAGCCATCACTTGTGGCTTGGATCCAACAAGACCAATTTTCTGGAGCTCCCATGGAGAATCCGATCGAGCACTTAGAATCTTTTTTGGAGAAGTGCGAGACGTTCAAGATCAATGCCGTATCAACCGAGGCTATTCGGTTAAGATTGTTCTCATTCTCTCTACGGGATAAAGCGAAGCAATGGCTGAGGGAAAAGGACCCCAACACGTTCACAACCTGGAAGCTGCTTTTGAACGCATTCCTGAACACGTTCTTTCCTTCGGGGAAGAAGATGAAGCTAAGAAGCGAAATCTCCTCTTTCTCCTAGGCTAGCTGTCACGACCCGCTTCCCAAAAATGGAGGCGAGGCGTGAGAAGGTCCGCTCGAGCGTGGAGCTGTGAAGCTACACGCCCGATAAGCGTAATTAGTATAAGCAGGTCCCTGTAATTGCAATCGAAACAACAACAATAATAATAATAGCATGAGACGGATATGAAATACCAATCCCAAAGTTTGTCCACAAAATATTCAACATCACAGAAAAGCCACCAGGCTAAAAGAAAGAGTCTAAAGGCCCAGAACAAGGCCAAACAAAAGAACTACGACATAACGAAGTATGGGTGCTACGCACCGATAACAAAACAACTATCTAACAAAAGTAAAACACTCGAAGGCACTAGGGCTGGTCCCCGGTGTCCACAAAGTCCTCGCCCAACACGGGCGCAAGCTCGGCGTCCGCAAACAACTCACCCTCAGCAAGCAACTCAGGCTCAGGGTCTAACATGCGTCACCCAAAAGAGAAAGGGGCACATATCAGCAAGTCAAAAAGACTTGAGCAAGGAAACTGAAAGTGACTAACAGCCTAGCATGTGTAACATTAAGCGATGACATGGCAGTTAAGTATGATGCAACAGTTTAAAAGAGACAAGCATGCACAATGTAGCAAAAGCTACCAAATCACTAATCACTTATCATTTAACACTTATCACTTATCACTTATCACTTATCACTTAGTGCATAGAGGGTCCACCTGCTGGCCAACTCGGGGCTCAGTCCGCTTATCTCTATCACTATTAATCACTTGTGCACTAAAGAGAGTCCACCTGCTGGCCGGAGTGGCGGATCAGGCCAACTCGGGGCTCAGTCCGCTTATCTCTTACCCCACCCATATGTGTCGAGCAGTTGGGGTTACCAACTCACTAAGCTCGCTTCTGGAACACGAGCCAGGAAGTGTAATTGGCATAGGGGTGCACCTAGCCGGTATCCGAGCGTTGGGGTTTCCAACTACATGGCTCGCTTCTGGTACACGAGCCAGGAATATAACATTGTAGCGTGTGCTACACAATCACAATAATTAATCACTATGCAATGACATGAACAAATGATTGCGTACCGTTAATTGAAATTAAACGTGACATACTAGCATGATGAGGGTGACGGACCAAGCTTCGTTGTCAAGCTAGGTCAAATGCGTCTAAACGGCTATCCTTTCACCGTTTAGTCTCTTTTACGCTAAAGCAAGGTAAATGGCCTAAGACACGGCCTAAATAAAGAGATGCAAGTTTCACTTGCCTATCACCGGGGTTGACGGTTTCGAAAGTTCGTTTCCGCGGATGCTAGCCTACGGGGAATCGCTGTTATGGGGAACAATCATCAAAACACAAATATTTTATTAGGGTTTCATAAAAATTACAATAGGTTAGGAAAACATCGGTGAATCGATTTCTTACCGAGAGGAGGCGGGAGAAACACTTCGGGGAACCCTAGGATCAGATCTGGAAAAGATTGGAGAAGTTTGGGGAAACTAGGGTTTTGGGGGATTTTGGGGATTTGATGGGTTTTGGTGAGATTTTGGGGAAGATGAGAGGTAGATAGGGTAGATGGATGGTTTGGATGATGGATTTAGGGCTTGGAATGCAGCAATGGAGCTTGGAGGAAGGTGGTGGATCAATGGGGGCGATTTTAGGGTTTAGGGTCGAGTTGGAGGGGAAGAAAACGTTTGGGTTGGGTATTTATAGGCTAGGCTGGCGGCTAGGGCAAAACTAGGGTTTACAGCACTAGTTAGTCGGTCAAAGAACAACCACTGACCGACTAGTTTGACAACTAGTCGGTCGGTCGACCAACGCAGACCGACTAAGTGTAAACAGTAGCTACATGTGAAATTAGGACTCTAGAGTTAGTCGGTCCATGAACAAATACTGACCGACTAGTTTGGCAACTAGTCGGTCGATGAACGTTCTTAGACCGACTAAGAGTAAACAGTAACTGATACAAAAATAATTTGATGAGTTAGTCGGTTCAAGAAGCATTGCTGACCGACTAGTTTGCAACCTAGTCGGTCAACCAACGTTCTTAGACCGACTAACGATAAACAGTAACTCCTGAGAAATTTTGAAAGCTAACTAGTCGGTCCAAGAAGGATTACCGACCGACTGGATCGTCATCTAGTCGGTCGGTGGCCCTTCTTACACCGGCTAATGAGCACAGAAAGTACCGATACGGAGCGCGGGGCCCCGGGATCGATTCCTAAGACTCCTAGGCTTGATCTAATAGTTAGATACGACCGTTATGAAGCCCGTCACGAGTGACAAACTTCGAAATCGACAATCCTAAGAAAGAAGCGAGAAAATACGACGAATCGATCGAAAATGAAAACTACGGAGGCGAAAACCACACAAGAGGAGAAAATCCACCAAAACATATATTATAATACATAAAATCCAGATACATGAAAAGCAGTCGTTACATCCTCCCCAACTTAAGAAAAATTCCGTCCTCGGAATTTCCAAAACTCACGAGTCCGGAAACAAAAGTGGAAAACGCTCTCGCATCTCATCCTCATTCTCCCAAGTAGACTCTCCAGGTGAACCGTGTCGCCACATCACCCTCACAAGATTAACAATCTTGTTCCGAAGCGATTTCTGACGCCTGTCCAGAATCTGCACTGGATGCTGGTCATACGTCATATCGGGGCGAACGGTAATCTCCGAAAAATCCACCGCATGAGGCGGATCGCTAATGTATCGACGAAGCTGCGACACATGGAAAACATTGTGAACTCCTTCCAAAGACGGCGGCAAGGCCAAGCGATAAGCTACCTCGCCAACCCTCTCCAAAACGTCAAACGGTCCAATGTATCGCGGGCTCAACTTTCCACGCTTCCCAAAACGAATCACACCACGATTCGGGGAAATCTTCAAAAACACATGGTCACCCGGCTGAAACTCCAAAGGACGACGTTTAGCATCCGCCCAATGCTTAAAACGGTCCTGAGCAATTCTCAACCTCTCCCGAATATTCCTGACGATATCCACGGCCTCCACGATCATCTCAGGTCCCAACAACTCCCGATCACCAACGTCATTCCAACTCAATGGCGATCGACATTTTCTCCCATAAAGAGCGGCGAAAGGCGCCATGCCAATACTCGCCTGGAAACTGTTGTTGTAAGAGAACTCCACCAAGTGTAGATGGTCCTCCCACGAACCCTTGAAATCCAACATGCACGCCCTCAGCATGTCTTCCAAAATCTGGATCGTCCTCTCGGACTGGCCATCCGTCTGCGGATGGTACGCCGTGCTGAAACTCAGACGCGTACCCAAACTCTTCTGCAAACTCTGCCAAAACTGAGATGTGAACCTCGTGTCTCTGTCCGACACGATACTCACGGGGACTCCATGAAGTCGCATGACTTCCTCCATATATCTCCTCGCTATCACCTCCGTGGACTGTCCCACTCGGAACGGAATGAAGTGCGCAAATTTGGTCAACCGATCCACGATCACCCAAATCGCGTCATTCTGCTTCGGACTCCGAGGTAGTCCAGTCACGAAATCCATAGTGATGTGCTGCCACTTCCACTCCGGAATCGGAAGCGGTTGTAGCAACCCGGCCGTACGCTGATGCTCCGCCTTCACTTGCTGGCAAACCAAACACTTGGCTACACTCCGAGCCACACTCCTCTTCATGCCATGCCACCAATAATTCAGACGAAGATCCTGGTACATCTTGGTGCCACCAGGATGCACAGAATACGGCGAACTGTGTGCCT
Organism: Scilla litardierei; assembly: GCA_030789695.1. Classification (NCBI taxonomy): domain Eukaryota; kingdom Viridiplantae; phylum Streptophyta; class Magnoliopsida; order Asparagales; family Asparagaceae; genus Scilla; species Scilla litardierei. The sequence goes on from CM061137.1 coordinate 72,046,468, forward strand.
CCACCATCAACTCCTCTCTAATATCCCCAGCCGGCACACACAACCTGGCTCCAAACCTCAGCGAGCCGTCCGCATGAATCAAAAAGTCAGTCCGTAGACCGGCTTCCACCATCTCCCGAATCCTCACCAGCTTCGGATCCTCTGCCTGGCCAGCCTTAATCCGATCCACGATCGTCGACTGTACCTGCATGTACATCAACGAAGAAGCCTCCCCAGGACGGACAATTTCCACTCCAGACTCGCAAAAATCCTGCTGCAATCTCCACTGCGAGGTCAAAATCATCACCGCTGGCAGCCTACTCAAAGCATCTGTAACCACATTCACCTTGCCAGGGTGATACTGCAAATCAATATCATAATCCGCCATAAGCTCCAACCATCGACGCTGTCGCATGTTGAGCTCCTTCTGAGTGAAAATATACTTCAAGCTTTTGTGATCGGTGAAAATCTTCACTTTCTCACTCAGCAAGAAGTGCCTCCAAATCTTAAGAGCAAACACAACGGCAGCCAACTCCAAATCATGCGTCGGATAATTCTTCTCATGAACCTTAAGCTGACGAGACGCATACGCCACAACATGCCCATGCTGATGCAACACACAACCGAGACCCTTGCCGGAAGCATCGCAAAAGATCTCAAATCCACCGCTGCGATCAGGCACAACCAAAATAGGGGCAGTCGTCAACCTCTCCTTCAGAACACCAAAAGCACTCTCACAATCACCCGACCAAACATAAGCAACATCCTTCCGCGTCAACCTGGTCATCGGCTCAGCAATACGAGAAAAGTCCTTAATGAATCGCCGATAATAACCAGCAAGTCCGAGAAAACTCCGAATCTCAGACGCAGACGACGAAACAGGCCACTCCCTGATGGCCCTAATCTTCTCGGGATCCACTGAAATACCACCTCCAGACACTACATGCCCCAGAAAAGCAACTCTATCCAGCCAAAACTCGCACTTCGAAAACTTAGCATACAAACGATGCTTCCTCAAAATCTCCAACACCGTCCTCAAGTGCGAGGCATGCTCTTCCTCCGACTTTGAATATATCAGAATGTCGTCAATAAAGATAACGAAAAACTTATCCAAAAAGTCGTAGAAAATCAGGTTCATCAGATTCATGAAAACTGCGGGCGCGTTAGTTACGCCGAAAGGCATAACCACAAACTCATAGTGTCCATACTTCGTCCTGAAAGCCGTCTTCGGAACATCTCCCTTCTTTACCTTCAACTGATGATAACCACTCCTCAAATCCAACTTAGAAAACACCCTCGAACCTCCAAGCTGATCAAAAATATCATCAATGCGAGGCAACAGGTATTTATTCTTAATGGTCACCGCATTCAACTCCCGATAGTCCACGCACATGCGACGCGTACCATCCTTCTTCTTTACCAGCAACACCGGTGCTCCCCACGGAGACACACTAGGATTAATATAACCCTTCTGCAACAGCTCATCCAACTGCTTCCGCAACTCTTCCAATTCTGCAGGTGCCATACGATAAGGCGCCTTCGAAATCGGCTGCGCACCTGGAACAAGATCGATAGAAAATTCCAAAGCTCGATCAGGCGGCAAACCAGACATCTCCTCGGGGAAGACGTCGCCAAAATCTCGCACCACAGCTGGCCACTCCAGCTCCATCTGCATAGCCACCGCCTCCACCGGCCTGGCTCGAAATCTGACAGGACCAAGCGAACTGCTACCACGACTGAACTCAAACACTGGATGTCCGGGAATCTCGAACACCACCTTTTTCCTTCGACAGTCAATCGTAGCATAGAAGCTCGCAAGCCAATCCATCCCAAAGACCGCATCGTAGTTGGTGATGTTGTGGACAATAAAATCAGCATAAAGCTCATGTCCACAAACCACCACAGAGCAAGGACTGCACCCACGATGCACCGTGACTATTCCATTCCCTGTAACGATATTCCAACTCTTGGAGAGAGGGGATGTCGACAAGGAATGCTTCTCCACGAAGCTCTGGGCCAAAATGCACATCGATGCACCAGAGTCAAAGAGGACTCGGGCGGGGAACGTGCAAACCAAAACCACACCTAACAAACAGTCTAATCAATCAAATCTTACTCTAGCAACATTCATACACAAGCAACCAACATAATTTAACAATCAATTAATTAAGGAAGGAACAATCTAAATCGAAAGTTACCTGCAATGACCTCATCCATGGTCGAGATCTCCTCCTCGGTCATCAGAAATGCCTGCCTCCTCGGCGGAGCAGCCCGCTCAAAAGCCTGCCTCTGCGGGACGAGGGGCACCCCACGACCAGCGGGCACCGGAGCTCTCTGCTGCAACGGCGGGGCAGCAATAGGTGTCCCCCAAGGTCGCTTCAACCTCGGGCACTCCCTGATAGCATGGGCGGGATCTCCACAGGCGATACATTGCCCCAAGAACTTCCTACATGATTCCTTGATATGACCTTCCCTGCCACAGAAATGGCAAACCTTCCGAACAGGCCCTCCTGGCCTCTTGAACTGAACAGGCTGGTTCGGCCTGAATCCAGGTCGAACCACAGTTCTCGCCTGCTCCATAGGCCTCTTCCCAGTGCCAACGATAGACCCCCTCCTCTGGTTCACGAGCAGCTCCTGCCTCTTAGCTGCTACTAGAACCTTCTGATATGACTCCCGGTCATAGTAGGTCACAAAACTCTGGAGCTCCGAGGCAAGTCCCTGAAGGAACCTCTGAGCTCGCTCCTCAGCGTCCTGCACCATCTTTGGTGCAAACCGACTAAGCCTCATGAAGTCCTGGTGGTACTGATCCACCGACGAGTTTCCCTGCTTCAAATCGATAAAACGCTGCAGCATCTCTTCCCTGGCAGCCTTCGGGAAGAACTCACCATTAAATCTGGCCTTGAAGGTAGCCCAGACGATCGGCTCCTCCAACATCTTTTCCTCAGCATCCCACCAATTTCTGGCGTTATCCTTCAGCTGGCGCTTCGCCAAGTCAACCCAACTAACTTCGTTGACCTTGGACATCTTCAGGTTGTCCTCGATATTTCTCATCCATTCATCAGCAGCTAGAGGACCTTCGGTTCCATCAAAATACGCAGGACCCAGCTCTCTGAACTGCTTCGCCCCGGGCTCAGGGCGAGGGGCTTCCACCACCCGAGCAGCTCGAGCCACCGGAGCATTCTGCACCTGCAGCAGCACGCCCTGCTGAACCTGCATCATCTGCAACATCATCCTCATCATCTCCCCATTAGTGGGCTCCCGCTCAGGCTCCTCGTCATGAGGGAGCGCACCACTACCACCCCCACGGGTGATTCGCCTTCCTGCCATCTAATGACGCAGAAAACAAAACAATTAGACTCATAGCTTAGGGCTCAGATGTCGAAATTATTTGTTGGACAATCTTGCATTATTATCGTTATCCCGATATTTACAGTTACAGAAGACCTGCATGGGCCACCACTAAAACCTGTCACGACCCGCTTCCCGAAAATGGAGGCGAGGCGTGAGAAGGTCCGCTCGAGCGTGGAGCTGTGAAGCTACACGCCCGATAAGCGTAATTAGTATAAGCAGGTCCCTGTAATTGCAATCGAAACAACAACAATAATAATAATAGCATGAGACGGATATGAAATACCAATCCCAAAGTTTGTCCACAAAATATTCAACATCACAGAAAAGCCACCAGGCTAAAAGAAAGAGTCTAAAGGCCCAGAACAAGGCCAAACAAAAGAACTACGACATAACGAAGTATGGGTGCTACGCACCGATAACAAAACAACTATCTAACAAAAGTAAAACACTCGAAGGCACTAGGGCTGGTCCCCGGTGTCCACAAAGTCCTCGCCCAACACGGGCGCAAGCTCGGCGTCCGCAAACAACTCACCCTCAGCAAGCAACTCAGGCTCAGGGTCTAACATGCGTCACCCAAAAGAGAAAGGGGCACATGTCAGCAAGTCAAAAAGACTTGAGCAAGGAAACTGAAAGTGACTAACAGCCTAGCATGTGTAACATTAAGCGATGACATGGCAGTTAAGTATGATGCAACAGTTTAAAAGAGACAAGCATGCACAATGTAGCAAAAGCTACCAAATCACTAATCACTTATCATTTAACACTTATCACTTATCACTTATCACTTATCACTTAGTGCATAGAGGGTCCACCTGCTGGCCAACTCGGGGCTCAGTCCGCTTATCTCTATCACTATTAATCACTTGTGCACTAAAGAGAGTCCACCTGCTGGCCGGAGTGGCAGATCAGGCCAACTCGGGGCTCAGTCCGCTTATCTCTTACCCCACCCATATGTGTCGAGCAGTTGGGGTTACCAACTCACTAAGCTCGCTTCTGGAACACGAGCCAGGAAGTGTAATTGGCATAGGGGTGCACCTAGCCGGTATCCGAGCGTTGGGGTTTCCAACTACATGGCTCGCTTCTGGTACACGAGCCAGGAATATAACATTGTAGCGTGTGCTACACAATCACAATAATTAATCACTATGCAATGACATGAACAAATGATTGCGTACCGTTAATTGAAATTAAACGTGACATACTAGCATGATGAGGGTGACGGACCAAGCTTCGTTGTCAAGCTAGGTCAAATGCGTCTAAACGGCTATCCTTTCACCGTTTAGTCTCTTTTACGCTAAAGCAAGGTAAATGGCCTAAGACACGGCCTAAATTAAGAGATGCAAGTTTCACTTGCCTATCACCGGGGTTGACGGTTTCGAAAGTTCGTTTCCGCGGATGCTAGCCTACGGGGAATCGCTGTTATGGGGAACAATCATCAAAACACAAATATTTTATTAGGGTTTCATAAAAATTACAATAGGTTAGGAAAACATCGGTGAATCGATTTCTTACCGAGAGGAGGCGGGAGAAACACTTCGGGGAACCCTAGGATCAGATCTGGAAAAGATTGGAGAAGTTTGGGGAAACTAGGGTTTTGGGGGATTTTGGGGATTTGATGGGTTTTGGTGAGATTTTGGGGAAGATGAGAGGTAGATAGGGTAGATGGATGGTTTGGATGATGGATTTAGGGCTTGGAATGAAGCAATGGAGCTTGGAGGAAGGTGGTGGATCAATGGGGGTGATTTTAGGGTTTAGGGTCAAGTTGGAGGGGAAGAAAACGTTTGGGTTGGGTATTTATAGGCTAGGCTGGCGGCTAGGGCAAAACTAGGGTTTACAGCACTAGTTAGTCGGTCAAAGAACAACCACTGACCGACTAGTTTGACAACTAGTCGGTCGGTCGACCAACGCAGACCGACTAAGTGTAAACAGTAGCTACAGGTGAAATTAGGACTCTAGAGTTAGTCGGTCCATGAACAAATACTGACCGACTAGTTTGGCAACTAGTCGGTCGATGAACGTTCTTAGACCGACTAAGAGTAAACAGTAACTGATACAAAAATAATTTGATGAGTTAGTCGGTTCAAGAAGCATTGCTGACCGACTAGTTTGCAACCTAGTCGGTCAACCAACGTTCTTAGACCGACTAACGATAAACAGTAACTCCTGAGAAATTTTGAAAGCTAACTAGTCGGTCCAAGAAGGATTACCGACCGACTGGATCGTCATCTAGTCGGTCGGTGGCCCTTCTTACACCGGCTAATGAGCACAGAAAGTACCGATACGGAGCGCGGGGCCCCGGGATCGATTCCTAAGACTCCTAGGCTTGATCTAATAGTTAGATACGACCGTTATGAAGCCCGTCACGAGTGACAAACTTCGAAATCGACAATCCTAAGAAAGAAGCGAGAAAATACGACGAATCGATCGAAAATGAAAACTACGGAGGCGAAAACCACACAAGAGGAGAAAATCCACCAAAACATATATTATAATACATAAAATCCAGATACATGAAAAGCAGTCGTTACACTAGCCATGAGTCGCTGCATGAAGCGTGGGTGAGGTAGAAAGAAATGCAGAGGAAATGTCCTCACCATGAGCTCCCCCGCTGGCAGATCAACAACCTGTTTTATAATAGTCTGAGGGACGATTTGAAGTCCTCTATGGATGCCGCAACGGGTGGATCCTTCTATCACGCCCCGCTTCCCAAAACGACGGAGGCGAAGCGTGACAAAGGCCCGCTTAGGCCGGA
>CM061137.1:72053049-72153095 GCA_030789695.1 Scilla litardierei
TTTTTTCCAATGCATCACGTGTTGCCCCTTACACACACACCTAAGCTAGCCTATATGAGAACCTAGGTTCATTCTTTGTCTCTCCCATCAACAGGAGCTAGTCAATAACCCCACACACCAAAAATTCTTATAAAAAGGAACCTTAGATTTTGAATCCTCTGCTCACATGCTACACTAGTACCCTCACCCTAATATCATATAACAACTCCCAAGACTCTGTCTCCCACAGCATATATAATAATAAACCCTAGTTTTTTATTATCTACTCCCTACAACACGCGAGCACCGCCCCTATCCTCCATCTTCACGCAACAAACCACAGACCAACCCCACGGTGCCCAGTTCTTCTCTTCTTCCCCACGCAACACGGCCTCCCTACGACATCGCACGAAGCTCGCAGCCTTCTCGTCTTCTCTACGCGAGAGAGAGAAGCCGCGGCCTCCTTCTCCCCCTTCATCCAAGCACGGGCGGCATCACCAACGATGCCAGGCCACCGATCGGGCCTCCCCTCGCAAGGAACGCGGCCTCTCTCACCCCACCGGTGCCATGAGCCCCTCTCCCCGCCGTGACCTGAGCCCCTACCTCCTCTCTTCTTCCTCAAGGCCGAGCCCCGACTCCGTCTTCTTCTGCCCAGATCGCCACAGCGCCGCGCTTGCCAGCCTCGCAGCAACACCCGCGGCCTCTCCCTACGCACGGCCACCCCCCACAGGCCACGACCGCCTCCCTGCTTCTCCGACGCCTCTCCCGGCGTCTTCTCTGACCAGCGACGACCCCAGCCTCCACCTGCAGAGCCACCGCACCACCCAGCTACTCTCCGGCGTTCCTCACCTCCGAGCGCCACGCACCTCCTAATTTCCTCCGGTGTCTGGGTCCCTCGCCTGCAAAAGCACGCCGGTGCTTCTCTCTTTTCCGACAGCCGCAGACCCACGTCCGGCGGCACTTCCCTGTTCTGATAGCCACCGACGTTTCTCGCTCCTCCACCTGCAAGCACAACGAAGAACGGACCCGTATGAATCCCCAAGAGGTTAGTACTGTGTTTATAATAACTAGGCTTGGTGAGTAGTTAGTAAGAGTTTTATACTTAAACTGTGTTTTATCACGAATAGTAAACGTCCATGCTTAAGTTGTTATCTCCTACTTAATCATAGGTTAGTTCTGTCACATAGTTAAGTGATAATTGTGTTAGGGATCATCCTGTAAAGGTTAGTATATAATAGTTAATGTTAGTTTATTGTTATGGCCAGTTTATTAGTTCTGTGATAATGTTTTCAAACCTTGTCGGTAATTCATTTTGGTGAGTTAGTAACAGTAGGGTAGTGTAAATGTATTAGTGATATAATATAGGAACAGTGACTCACACCCCTAACAGTACCTCTTTGACAATTGGAAGAGATTATTCAGTTGATTAAATAAGTTATTTCTCATTTAATCTGATATTGGAACCGTATGACACAGAAAACGTTCGCGCCCTCCGTACGGACCCGTCGACACCAAAAACACCGGAAACAGGCAAGTATACAATTAGATATGAATTTTTGAAGTTTCGAAACTTTTGTGTCACCTTTAGTTATTGATGTGTAACTTGAAAACTAGCCGTGAAATGACGCATGAAAACGACGCCATGATAATCTGGACGAAATTTGTGATCCAACGGTATATCACACGATATATCTCAATTTTGAACAAATAGAGAAAAAAATAGTTTCTGTAGTGAGTTCAACGAAAACCTATGTTCAACGTCTTCTTAAAAATGTTGTATAAATTGTTCAACCACTTCTGCTGTTTGGAATTGCCACAATAACGAGTTAACATTAAATTTCTGCAAGTCTTGAAAGGTTTAACCAGTTGGACATCGTGAAAATCGTGCGCCTCGAAGGCGGAATCGTGATATCGTGATGTCGTGTGAGTCGACTAGGCCGGCTCGTGTTCTGGCAAACTTTTGGGTGGGGTTAGGGTTGAGCGACCACTAGGCGTATGAAAGGTACTCTCCTCAAGAGCACCACCCGCACACGGTGGGTTAGCGTCAATCACGGTAAGCCCCCGTGAGAGGAACGACCTTCTCATCACGACCTACAGGCGTGAACCCTAGATTAGAATGCTAACACTTGACATGAAAACTTGCAACTCTAACTTGGTCATCTTGATAATTGAAATGCTAGTGAATTCAGAGAAATCCCAACTTTAAACTTGCAAACGTCCAGAACCGCATGTTATGAGTGCTTCTTATGCTCCAATCAAATTGTTCAATATTAAATTGCTGTAGTCATTTCCTTAAATTATTAATGCTTCTAAAATTCATATATCTGTCATATACCTTGCCTTGGGATGCTAACTTTTTCTTGCTGACCCCTAGCTGACATACATTCATGTTTGTGAATGTATGTCAGGTTCAGAGCTTGAGTACCAGGAGGACTAGTACGAGACGCCAGACTTGGAGAACCAGAGTTTGTCGTAGACGCCTAGACGCTATCTACGGAAGACTAGAGCCTTCGTCACTACTTTGAGTTTTGTTTTAGTACCTTGTAGTAGGTTTGGTGCTTTGTTATAGTTTCCTTTTTGGCCGTGCTGAGGCACAGTTGTTTTATTTTCTGTATGAACAATTCTGGAAGTGCCCATTTAATTTAATGAAATGTTTTCTGATTGTTCTGATACGCAAATACAAGGACCCTTTTCTGTGTTTTTATCACAGACGCTTATTGAACTCGAACTTCACCGCTCCAGTTCAAGCGGACCGCCTAACGCTCTCGCTTCCGATGTCTTTTGGGAAGCGGGGCGTTACAGGTTTTAGTGGTGGCCCATGCAGGTCTCATGTAACTGCGAAATTCAGAACAATGAGAACACTTTTCATTTGCCAAAATGTCCAGAATTAGTTCTTACACGAAATTACTCGAGTGCCTTGTCTCAGCACGTTAGGAACCCAATGTCAGGATGATAGGAAGAGTTAGTTAGATGCTCGTGCTCATTAGTTAGACACCTTTGCCACAACTTCGTATTATAATCTTAGGAGTCACCCTAGCTTTTCTCTGATCGTATTAGCTTCATTAGTCGTTAGCTAAGATTTATCGAATCTAGGGCCCAACCGACCGTAGCGATTGTCGCTGTGCCAGTCGAACCTGAGATGCCTGCACAGAGTAGACTTCGAAGCGTGAGATATTCCAGATCCATAAGATCTCGATCTTGATCCGCTATGAACCCTCACCTCGGTTTCCCTATCGCAGTCTAGTTCGTTGTAGAACCATAGTGCTAAATCTTAGTCGACCCAATGATTATTTTCCTCCTGATCTTATTTCTCCAATCATTACCCCAATACTAATGATCGTAGAAAGCCATCGTAGCATATTCACAGAGTTGCTTCTTAGTCGTCCTTTCGTTTCGACCGTCGAACCTGATCCTTGTCCTCGACTCACTTTAACTCTCCAGATCCGCCATCTTTAACCTTGAACCCCTCCTTCTAAAAAGTATTACGATACTTCATTTATTGAATTCTTCGCTAAGTTTAAAATTCCTTCGAAAAATTTTACTTAGATTTTCTACACTTCAGTCGACTTAAACCCAATCTTGATTAGAAAACTCTTTTGATGCGGTCTTTAACTACTATCTTATAACGATTTCCTCACATCCATCTTTCGCTCTTCTATTTCACCTAACTACTCTATTTTTCTCAGGCAATGAACTTTTTAAAAATCTTACTCCTAAGTCGCTAGTTCCAATGTCACCTCCTTTAATGTATTTCGAAACGGTCATTGATACATACTTTTAAAATACTTTCCTAAGTTAAATAGGACTTCAAAATCCTGTGTGTTAGTTTTATAATCATTGTCTTCAAATATTTTAAGAGAAGAAAATTTTATGTTCTCTTTTTACAAGCCTATTTTTCATTTGCAAAACGAGCACTACGACACTATGCATATATTACTCTTCACATACTATTTGACTGATCACATTTTACGTTTTAATCCCTACCGTATGCTCGCTATTCTACATAAATTATAACGGTGTTATTTCTCCCTCACATATCCTTATCTTCCTAATTATTTAATTATTCTTAGATATTTTGTGTCACCCAACCAAACTACTCGCTTATCCATACCACCACCGGAGCCGTCCGACACAGCATTAATTCATTACATCTTTCAAACTCTGAATTCAACACTATTGATTAGTTTTCGCATTTGTGCTTATGAGTGCTTAGGTCAGCTTTAAAATAAGTATAATGACCGTTAGCATTGATTGTGGTGTTGTTATGGTGCATGTGAATAGATAGGGAATGTGGACCTGTGTGTGCGAATCCCTATAAACGACCCATGTAGGAGTGTGCTTACCCTTAGAATATTAGTATGGAGTGATTGTCTATTGTGTCGTATGTGCATGCAAGATAATTTGTGATATATACGTATATAGTCGAGTATAGGGTAGTAAATGTATATTTATACTTAGGCGGGCAAGTAGCTATATCACTATAGGAATATCTGTGCGTATTAGATTTAATGTTGGCTAATTACTAGAAGTATATGTACCCTAGTCATACTTGTTAATGATTGTAATTGTATGCTAGTACAGTGATATACATGTTAGGTATAATGATAATAGGTATACGTATAGTTGTGTGTGCAGAATTATTATGTGGTTTTTATGTTAGTATGTATGACGTGTGCTCGTGCGTATATACGTATGTGGTTAGTTATAGGCGTGTATATAAATATATATTGTATGAACAAGTGTGTTTTATATATATTAGGATTGTTATAATTACCCCTACGGGATGATGTATGAGCATGTGTATACCAGGAGGTATGCAGAGCCGTATGTTTGTGACTACGTATATGTGGATGTATGAAATAGTATACTTACCCTATGTGGATTACCATGGTTATGTGTACTGGTGTGTGTGTATATATAGGTAATATATGGATATGAGATAGGAGTGTAGTGGTGTATGTTTGTATACGTATGTATAGGTATATAAAAGTGTGTGATATATGAGTAGGTTTATGGATATGGATGTATATTGTTTCATTATAATGTATGTATGACCGGGATAGACTGACCTTAGTGTCTAAGTCCGCTCACTGAAGACGGACTTGATCCTAAGGTGGGTAGATTACTATGACCATAGTGCTAGGAGTAAGGCTTATATAAATCTCTGTATGGTGTAAGGTATTACGTGCATGCATATACGTGTAGTGATTTGTATTATATTGTGTATATGGTAATATGGGGTATGTAAAGGTGGTTGTACGATTGAAGTATTAATTGACTAAGAATGATTGTATTTATATGTTAGTGGTATGTTTAAGTGACATGCGGTATTATTTCATTATAGATAGTGAGTGTATAAGATATATGGTAATGTATTGTGTGTTGGTAATGATGTGAGTGTGCAGGGTGGTGGCACGCTTACAGCTAGTAAATTGATGTGGTTGTGTAGTAAGTGTTATTATTAACCCGAGTATAGTTTTGGTTGGATTGTATTTGTAGGATAATATTATATTGAACGTGTTATGTTAATTTGTAATTGGTAATGTATGTACGTATGTTGTTACTATTATTAGCAAGGACGTTGATTAATGTCATCATTAGTAAAACTATTGGTATGGATTTAGTATTAGAAATACTACTTAGATATGACATGATGGTTGGTTATGGTGTGTATGCATTAGAAGAGAGATGCGAGCGCTACCCTTACGTTTTCCGGTACCTTAGCCAATAAGATTCCGAGGGCGGAATCGTTCTTAAGGTGGGTAGGCTGTAACGACCGGTTTTAACGATGCGTAGTTCGTCTTCCCCCTCTTGTTGTATATCCTTCTCCGTATCTGTAGTTAAGTCGTAACGGACACCGTACCCGTACCCTTACCCGTATCCAGTGTTTTCGTACTTATTATTATTATTATGAATCGCTTATTATAATTATTAAAAATATCTTCTTATAAATGATTTAATTTCAAATTTCAAATTTCAAAACTTTAATCATTTAAAAGTCAAATGAAACTTACCATTGTTGGACCCATTTAAATATATTGATTAGCTATTATTTCTCTTGATTACCCCTATTAAACACTATTAATGATTCTTCAATTTTCCTTCCTAATTAATCTAGCCCATTTCTTGGACCTGGCCGAATTCAAAACCCACACAGCACTTTAACAAACAAAGAAAAAGAGCTAGCCTATTGAACTAAAACCCTAAGGCATTTTTTTCCAATGCATCACGTGCTACCCCTTACACACACACACACACCTAAGCAAGCCTATATGAGAACCTAGGTTCATTCTTTGTCTCCCCCATCAACAGGAGCTAGTCAAGAACCCCACACACCAAAAATTCTTATAAAAAGGAACCTTAGATTTTGAATCCTCTGCTCATGTGCTACACTAGTACCCTCACCCTAATATCATATAACAACTCCCAAGACTCTATCTCCCACAGCATATATAATAATAAACCCTAGTTTTTTATTATCACCTCCCTACAACACACGAGCGCTGCCCCTATCCTCCATCTTCACGCAACAAACCACAGACCAACCCCACGGCGCCCAGTTCTTCTCTTCTTCCCCACGCAACACGGCCTCCCTGTGACATCGCACGAAGCTCGCAGCCTTCTCGTCTTCTCTACGCGAGAGAGAGAAGCCGCGGCCTCCTTCTCCCCCTTCATCCAAGCACGGGCGGCATCACCAACGATGCCAGGCCACCGATCGGGCCTCCCCTCGCAAGGAACGTGGCCTCTCTCACCCCACCGGTGCCGTGAGCCCCTCTCCTCGCTGCGACCTGAGCCCCTACCTCCTCTCTTCTTCCTCAAGGCCGAGCCCCGACTCTGTCTTCTTCCACCCAGATCGCCACAGCGCCGCGCTCGCCAGCCTCGCAGCAACACCCGCGGCCTCTCCCTTCGCACGGCCACCCCCACAGGCCGCGACCGCCTCCCCGCTTCTCCGACGCCTCTCCCGGCGTCTTCTTTGACCAGCGACGACCCCAGCCTCCACCTGCAGAGCCACCACACCGCCCAGCTACCCTCCGGCGTTCCTCCCCTCCGAGCGCCACGCACCTCCGAGTTTCCTCCGGTGTCTGGGTCCCTCGCCTGCAGAAGCACGCCTGTGCTTCTCTCTTTTCCGACAGCCGCAGACCCACGTCCGGTGGCACTTCCCTGTTCCGATATCAACCGACGTTTCTCGCTCCTCCACCTGCAAGCACAACGAAGAACAGACCCGTATGAATCCCCAAGAGGTTAGTACTGTGTTTATAATAACTAGGCTTGGTGAGTAGTTAGTAAGAGTTTTATACTTAAACTGTGTTTTATCACGAATAGTAAACGTCCATGCTTAAGTTGTTATCTCCTACTTAATCATAGGTTAGTTCTGTCACATAGTTAAGTGATAATTGTATTAGGGATCATTCTGTAAAGGTTAGTATATAATAGTTAATGTTAGTTTATTGTTATGGCCAGTTTATTAGTTCTGTGATAATGTTTTCAAGCCTTGTCAGTAATTCATTTTGGTGAGTTAGTAACAGTCGGGTAGTGTAAATGTATTAGTGATATAATATAGGAACAGTGACTCACACCCCTAACAGTACCTCTTTGACAATTGGAAGAGATTATTCAGTTGATTAAATAAGTTATTTCTCATTTAATCTGATATTGGAACCGTATGACGCAGAAAACGTTCGCGCCCTCCGTACGGACCCGTCGACACCAAAAACACCGGAAACAGGCAAGTATACAATTAGATATGAATTTTTGAAGTTTCGGAACTTTTGCGTCACCTTTAATTATTGATGTGTAACTTGAAAACTAGACGTGAAATGACGCATGAAAACGACGCCATGATAATCTGGACGAAATTTGTGATCCAACGGTATATCACACGATATATCTCAATTTTGAACAAATAGAGAAAAAAATAGTTTCTGTAGTGAGTTCAACGAAAACCTATGTTCAACGTCTTCTTAAAAATGTTGTATAAATTGTTTAACCACTTCTGCTATTTGGAATTGCCACAATAACGAGTTAACCTTGATAACATTAAATTTCTGCAAGTCTTGAAAGGTTTAACCAGTTGGACATCGTGAAAATCATGCGCCTCGAAGGTGGAATCGTGATATCGTGATGTCGTGTGAGTCGACTAGGCCGGCTCGTGTTCCGGCAAACTTTTGGGTGGTGTTAGGGTTGAGCGGCCACTAGGCGTATGAAAGGTACTCTCCTCAAGAGCACCACCCGCACGCGGTGGGTTAGCGTCAATCACGGTAAGCCCCCGTGAGAGGAACGACCTTCTCATCACGACCTACAGGCGTGAACCCTAGATTAGAATGCTAACACTTGACATGAAAACTCGCAACGCTAACTTGGTCATCTTGATAATTGAAATGCTAGTGAATTCAGAGAAATCCCATCTTTAAACTTGCAAACGTCCAGAACCGCATGTTATGAGTGCTTCTTATGCTCCAATCAAATTGTTCAATATTAAATTGCTGCAGTCATTTCCTTAAATTATTAATGCTTCTAAAATTCATATATCTGTCATATACCTTGCCTTGGGATGCTAACTTTTTCTTGCAGACCCCTAGCTGACATACATTCATGTTTGTGAATGTATGTCAGGTTCAGAGCTTGAGTACCAGGAGGACCAGTACGAGACGCCAGACTTGGAGAGCCAGAGTTTGTCGTAGACGCCTAGACGCTATCTGCGGAAGACTAGAGCCTTCGTCACTACTTTGAGTTTTGTTTTAGTACCTTGTAGTAGGTTTGGCGCTTTGTTATAGTTTCCTTTTTGGCCGTGCTGAGGCCCAGTTGTTTTATTTTCTGTATGAACAATTCTGGAAGTGCCCATTTAATTTAATGAAATGTTTTCTGATTGTTCTGATACGCAAATGCAAGGACCCTTTTCTGTGTTTTTATCACAGACGCTTATTGAACTCGAGCTTCACCGCTCCAGTTCAAGCGGACCGCGTAACGCTCTCGCTTCCGGTGTCTTTTGGGAAGCGGGGCGTTACACTCCGTGCCACACTTCTCTTCATACCATGCCACCAGAAAT
Source organism: Scilla litardierei (assembly GCA_030789695.1). Lineage (NCBI taxonomy): Eukaryota > Viridiplantae > Streptophyta > Magnoliopsida > Asparagales > Asparagaceae > Scilla > Scilla litardierei. Next base: position 72,062,075 of record CM061137.1, read on the forward strand.
TCTGACGAAGATCCTTGTACATCTTCATACCTCCAGGATGGATGGAATAAGGTGAACTGTGAGCCTCATTCATCAACTCTTCTCTGATATCTCCTGCAGGCACGCAGATCCTACTGCCATACCTCAAAGATCCGTCCTCGTGAATCAGAAAATCTGTCCAGAGTCCGACTTCGACTTGCTCTCTGATCTTCATCAACTTAGCATCACCAGCTTGAGCACTCTTGATCCGATCAACGATCGTCGACTAAATCTGCATGTTCATCAACGGCAAAGTGACTCCCGGAAGAACAGCTTCAACATCCATCTCTCGCAGATCCTGCTGTAATCTCCACTGAGCTGTGAGAATCATCACCTCTGGTAGTCGGCTCAAGGCGTCCGGTACAACATTCACCTTCCCTGGGTGATAATGACGATCGATGTCGTAATCTGCCATCAACTCCAACCATCTGCGATGTCTCATATTCAGTTCCTTCTGAGTAAATATGTATTTCAAACTTTTGTGATCAGTGAATATCTTCAATTTCTCACTCAGTAAGAAATGACGCCAAATCTTCAGCGCAAATATGACAGCGGCGAGCTCCAAATCGTGGATCGGATAGTTCTTCTCATGGACTTTCAACTGTCGCGAAGCATAAGCGACTACATGGTTGTGCTGGTGTAGAACACAACCAAGTCCCTTGCCAGATGCATCGCAGAAAATCTCAAAGCCTCCGCTTCTGTCTGGAATAGCCAAGACTGGTGCAATCGTCAGTCTCTCTTTCAAAGTAGAAAAAGCATGCTCACAAGAATCCGACCAACTGAACTTGACATCATTCCGCGTCAATCTCGTCATCGGCTCAGCTATCCTCGAGAAGTCCTTGATAAATCTGCGGTAGTAGCCAGCCAATCCGAGGACACTCCTGATGTCCGAAGCTGATCACGGTGTAGGCCATTCACTGACTGCTCTGACCTTCTCCGGATCCACTGAGATACCGACTCCAGATACTACATGTCCAAGAAATGCAACTCTGACCAGCCAGAATTCGCATTTGCTATACTTGGCATATAATCGATGATGGCGGAGCGTCTCCAAAACCAATCTCAAGTGCTCTGCATGCTCTTCCTCGCTCCTCGAATACACCAAGATGTCAGCTATAAAGATCACCACGAACTTGTCCAGGAAGTCGTAGAAGATGAGGTTCATGAGATTCATGAACACCGCAGGAGCGTTGGTCACACCGAACGGCATGACGACGAACTCATAGTGCCCGTACTTGGTCCGAAAAGCTGTCTTGGGCACGTCATCCTTCTTGACTCTGACCTGATGGTATCCGCTCCGAAGATCCAACTTCGAGAACACCTTCGATCCACCAAGCTGATCGAAGATATCATCAATACGGGACAGCGGGTACTTGTTCTTCACAGTGATCTGAGTCAACTCCCGATAGTCGATACACATCCTCCTCGACCCATCTTTCTTCTTCACCAGCAAGACGGGTGCACCCCATGGAGACACGCTGGGATGAATAAAACCCTTCTGTAGCAGCTCGTCCAACTGTTTTCTCAGCTCCTCTAGCTCAGCTGGAGCCATACGGTACGACGCATTAGAAATCGGTTGAGCTCCTGGCATCAGATCAATGCTGAACTCCAACGCTCGATCAGGCGGCAAACCAGAAATTTCCTCAGGAAAGACATCCTCGAAGTCTCGCACTACAGCTGGCTTCTTGAACTGGGTGGTCAGGACTGGACGTACACCGGGCCTAGGTGCACTCCTCAGCATCTCCATCGGGCGCTTGCCCGCCTAACGTGCCTTCTTCAGATTGGCGACGTGCTCCTGATTCTTCACAGCTACCAGGACATCCTTATGAGTGGAAAAAGTATTCCCGGACAGCACACTCTGGATATCCAGATCCAAGCCCTGTAGGAAATGATGTGCACAGTCCTCAGGTTCTTTCACCAAGGCAGGAGCATATTGACTCAGCATAGTGAACTCCGCCTCGTACTCGTCAACAGTCATAGTACCCTGCTCCAGGTTGATAAAGAGACTCTCCATCATCTGCTTCGCCGACTTAGGAAAATACTAGGCGTCAAACCTCTTACAGAAGGTATCCCATGAAATCGGCTTGGTCAGCATGGCCTCTTCCGCAGTCCACTAGCTGCGGGCATTATCTGTCAATTGCTTCCTGGCAAGCTCCACCCATTCATCTTTATGGATTCAGGCAAGGCCCAAATCATCCTCAGTGCTCTGACGCCACTCTTCGGCCGCTAGCGGGCCCTCTCGTCCGGAGAAACTCTTCGGACGCATCTCTCTGAACTGCTTGGCTCCCGGAGCTGGTGCAACTGGCGCGGCTGGCGCAGCTGGCGCAGCCTGGCATCCCTGCTGGACTAGATGATGCTGAACCTCCAGCATATCCCTCATAACACCAAGCATCTGGCGGATGTCGTCCTCTCCGCCTCCAGCAGCTCCGGCTCCGGTTCCGGCTCCGGCTCCGTGTCGGGTGATGCGTCTTCCGGACATCCTGTAAAAGAGAAAGAAAGCCCGAGTTAATCCCGTGTATACGATTACTCTAGATGTTTGGCTAATGATAAGCGTTCTCATTATTCTGAATTTCGCAGTTGCAAGATGACCTGCATGGGCCACCAACAAAACCTGTAACGCCCCGCTTCCTAAAAGACACTGGAAGCGAGAGTGTTACGCGGTCCGCTTGAACTGGAGCGGTGAAGCTCGAGTTCAATAAGCGTCTGTGATAAAAACACAGATGAGGTCCTTACAACTGCCATTCAGAACAATCAGAAACACAACCAGAAAAGTAAAGCCACATCCAGAGATAAAGTTCGTACACAGAGTTTAACAAGCCATAGCTGGGCTAAAAGTAGCAACAAGAAAAGAACGTACGCAAAAGCAACTACAACGTCTGAAAAAGGGAAACTAGGAAAGCGGTAAAGTGTCGGGGGTCCACTAGTCCTCTGCTGGAAGATGCACTGCGTCAGGTGCGAACTCCTGACTCTCCAACTCTGGCGTCTCGTACTGGTCGTCCTGGTACTCAAGCTCTGAACCTGACATACATCCACAAACATGAATGTATGTCAGCTAGGGGTCTGCAAGAAAAAGTTAGCATCCCAAGGCAAAGTATATGACATGTATATGAATTTAGAAGCATTAATAATTTAAGAAAAGTGACTGCAGCAATTTAACATTTCAACACTTTATAGGAACGGGAACGAACAATCCTAACATGCAGTTCTAGACGGTTGCAAGATTGAGATTCTCTGAGTTCGTTAGCAATTCAATTTTCACGATGACTAAGTTAGCGTTTCAAGTTTTTCATGTCAAGTGTTAGCATTCTAATCTAGGGTTCACGCCTGTAGGTCGTGATGAGAAGGTCGTTCCTCTCACGGGGGCTTACCGTGATTGACGCTAACCCACCACGTGCGGGTGGTGCTCTTGAGGAGAGTACCTTTCATACGCCTAGTGGCCGCTCAACCCTAACCCCACCCAAAAGTTTTGTCGGAACACGAGCCGGCCTAGTCGACTCACACGACATCACGATATCACGATACCGCCTTCGAGGCGCACGATTTCACGATGTCCATATTGTTAAACATGTCAGGACTCACTGAATTTTACTGTTAACAATATTAAAGTTTTATAGTGACAGTTCTACAAAACGGAAACGGGCCAAACGACCGTTCCCGTAATTTTAAATAATGACAAATACGTCCTTTTTGTTCAACTTGCTACAGAAATGATTTTTTCTCTTATTGTTTAAAATGGGGATATATCGTATGATATACCGTTGGATCCCAAATTTCGTCCTAGTCATTATGGTGTCAGTTTTGTACGTCATTTCACGCCTAGTTTTTGAGTTACACAGCATTACATGAAGGCGGCGTAAACGTGCCGAAACTTCTAAAAATCATAACAAATTATATACTTGCATGTTTTTGACGTTCTTGGTGTCGTTGGAATCGTCACGATGAGTACTACGCTACGGAGGGTTTGGTTCGCTGTTTTGGCAGAACATAAAATCAGTATAGGCGTTTCTTGTTCAGGACAGATTTGCAAAAGTCCCTAGACGTCTAATACATCAGTTTTATTATGTTCTCTATCATATGGTGTGGGTTGAAGGTTAAAGATAGGGTTGCTAACCGTATACGCAGCGGAAGATTGGGACGCAGCGAGGGCAGCGACTTGTACGGTGTCCACGGCCTGAAAACTTGCCGCGGCAGCGAGGGGAGGAGTGGACAGCAGCGTCTGGAGATTGTCGACGGTCTGCAGTCAGCGAGGGGTGATCGACAGCGACTGGAAATCATCCGGGGGCTGTCTGCAGGTTGGAGAGATCGCCAGCGACTGTTTTGCGGTGAGAAGACGCTGTCGACTTGTGAGGAGATGGCAGGTGACTGGTGGAGGTCTTTAGGCGCTGTTCTTGGCCAGAGATCACGTGGAGGCTGCGGACAGTGGGGAGGAGAGGGATCCCGGGCTGTCGTTGCCGCGAGGGGGCACTGGCGCTGGATTCATGTGCGCCTGGGCGTGTGCGCGGGTGATAGACGGAAGGGGGGTGGCGCCGGGCGGTGCTTGGGAGGGGTTGCCGGCGTTCGGCGAGGTGAAGGCGTGGGGGGGTCCGAGCAGTAGCTGGAGGAAGGCAAACGAAAGGAGCACTATGAGAAGAAGGCCGAGCGGCGGTTGCTCTTGCTCGCGTGGGAAAGAGAGAGGTAGGGGCTGCTGTGCTCTCAGAGTTTCCCTTAGGTTAGGTTACTGTGCAGGTATTGGGCTCATTATAAGAAGGGGTGAGAGCAGTACCAATGAAGAGAGGCCCTAGGGTCTATATAAAAGGACAGCAAGGTGAGCTCCTGGGGTTTTAAAAGAACGACAGTAGGGTGGGTTAAAGGTTAGCCTCGGTTTCTCTTCATATAGGTCTTATCTATTAAAAGTAGGGGCTTCACGTGGGAAGAGAGGGGTATAACTGGTGATAATGGGGCCGAGTTGTGGGGAGAACGGGTCAAGGATGAAAAAAAAATACGTTGGGATGAATAAAAAAGAGATTTGATTGGATTAACTTAGTTTAACAGTTTGATGCCAAGTCAAAGCTAGGATTCTAAAACTGATTTAGTTGTTAGGAATTATTAGAAAGAAATCGCACATCAAATACTTATGAAATCTACCCCCTTTTCAACTGATGGGTTTTTTTTATACATTACGAATTTTAAGAAAACAAAAAGTTAAGAATAATCTAATATTAATAATCCAATTAATAACAACTTTACCTCTAGGTGTCCAAAAATTAAAAGCAAGATATTGGGGCGATCGCGCCTCCGAGAGGGTCGTAGATACGGGGTCTGGTTACGCGTTCGAACTACGGGACAATAACAATAAAACCAAAAGGAAAACTCCTGGCAGAACTTGTGGCAGAACTCCTGGCGAAAACTCCAAGGGCTTCTTCTTGGTACGCCCTCCGCGGAACTCCTGGCTGAACTTGTGGGACAGTTCGTCGAAACTTCCGACAGATCTGGCAGATAGGCCATAGTACCACTCCAATGCCGTGTCCCTCAAGCTTTGTGAGAAAAGTCGGCATAGGAACGCGTCACCCACCTCTTGCACCTCCAACGCCCCCGGTATTGTTGCACGTGCGAGAGGGGGTCGCCTCGTCCGCTGTAGGTGGCCAGGGGGAGCCTTTAACCTTGCGGGCCTCGGGGCAGACGTGATCCATCATGCCAACGGCGTGGCCTCCTCCGGGTAGGCGGGGTGCTCGGGTGCGTGCCCTCTCCGCCACTCTGGAATTTGGCTTCGGTCCCTCCTCGGCTGTCGTCGGTCGTCAGGCCCCGAAGAATAGCAAAGCGGTCTCCTGGGGGACTCCTTCCGCGGATAGGGGATTTGACGGGCGGGGGGCTTCGGTCATCCCAATACCGCCGGCCCCCAACCGCCGCCTCCGAGATCTCTCTCCGCTCCTGATTCCCCCTCAAGAGCCTCTCGCGCTCTGCGGCGAGTGATCGCTCCGTATTTTACACCATTTTTCTGCATGTTTGCATGCCACTTTGATCGCTCATATCGCATTTTTCACGATTATTCGACAATATTGCGATGCTTTTCACGATTTCTTGTTTTTGTCGTATTTTAGGAGATATGGAGCGATTCGGAGTGATTTTGAGATCAAAAGGATTTGCACCCCCTCCGGAGTGTCACCCAAGGCTCTTTTGAGGGTTATTCGACGATGGAAGACGAGTGGGAAAAGAAAGAACGTCGTAGGAGCGACGAGGAAGCGAAAAGATGAAGATTGGGCCTTTGCAGCATCTCACTCGGCCGAGTGAACCACCCACTCGGCCGAGCAAGAAGACCACTCGGCCGACCAGACCGGACACGCATCAACAGAAGAAAATGGGCGTGCACTCGGCCGAGTGACGATAGTCCACTCGGCCGAGCATGGAAGTCTACTCGCCCGAGTGGCACAGGAAAAGACACTTCAAAAACGGCCGACTTACTGTTATTTTACAGGCTTTTCAGAGCTTCCACCTTGCCGAGCAAGAATTGCCCCTCGGCCGAGTGAGTAAATCCACTCGGCTGAGTCACCTCCGAAGACAGACCCCCAAAAATCCCGAACTTACTGTAATTGTACAGGTCGGCCGAGTGACATTTGTCACTCGGCCGAGTGAGCGCCCCGCCTGTAGCGTAAACTGCGATTTTTGAGCTGCGCAGGGGCATTTTTGTCACGAATTTCTGGGCGATTTTGAGGGGTATTTAAACCCAGTTTTTGCCCTAGTTAGAGAGAGCTTTTTGATACTTTTGGCAGCCTTTTTAGATAGCTTTTTAGGGATTTAGATTTAGGGCTTTTGAGAGATTAGAAAGGGGATTTTTGTTGGATGCTATTGGAATCTCATTGGTTTGTCTCTTTTCTCATTAAAAACTCCATTTTTGTTATTGATTTCTCTATTGCAATGATTTGTGCTGAATTTTCTATTGAATTTCTTACAAATTGCATGATGAATAGTGAGTAGTTCTATTGCTCTAGGGCATAGGGATGAACCCTATGAACCATATTTCTAAATTGTGATGAATTGGTGAAATTGTTGCTAGAATTGATTAGGGTTAGGTTGGGATTGATAAATTACGGATAGCTAGGGATTCATATCGATTGGGATTTGCAAGAGATTGGATCCCAATTGATAGGAAGCCCTAGATATCCTATTTAGATTTAAGATTGGAATTTTCTAGAATTGGTTTGCAAGAGATTGGACCAAGGCTATGGTTTGCAATCGTAATTCTATACACATACCCGTTTGCAAGAGATTGGACGGGTAGGAACTATCTCAACCTTGGTCGTAGCTCGAGTTTGCACGAGAGTGGGCTCGAGATACGGTTGAACGATTATGTCGATCCTAATGCTAGCGGCGTAGGTTAGGGTTTGCAAGAGATTGGGCCCTAACCTAGGTTTGCTATAGACCGGTAATAGCACGTGAGCGTGAGCTTGGTTCTACATTTAGTTGCGACTAGTTCACCTAAAATTCAAGTCTAGCAATGATGTAACCTACGAATCACAACGACGAGATACGGTTCGTGGCGGGGATTCCCTATCCCTAGGCACTTTATTCCATTGATATTTCTATAAATATACGAACCATTGTGACAACTTTACCCCGTATTATTCTTGACCATTCCGATAGCTAGGTGATTAGAACGAGACACTATCACAGTTCCTCCCTGAGTTCGATACCCGCTCGCCACTTCGCCGTGCGCTTGCGGTAAGACTACAATCATTCTCCGGGTGTATTTCCGGGGCCGACCAAGTTTTCGGTTGTGCTCTTGGGTTGCATTTCGGGGCGATCAAGTTTTTGGCGCCGTTGCCGGGGAGGCAATAGTGTTTTATTCTCTTCATTTAGTGTTTTCCTTTTTGTTTCATTATTTTTATCTTTATACTCCTTAATCGTGCTAACAATTACTTTGAAACTCTGTTTTCCTTTGCATGAACACGAGATCTACGGTGAACCCCGAAGAAATATTATTTGATCCGGAGATCGAGCGTACCGCGCGGAGGATTAGAGCCGAGAGAAGGCACGCTACGGAGGACGATTGTATGAATCGTGCGGAGACACCGGAGGAGCTAGCCGCACGAATGGCGAGGATCTTATCCATTAGAGATAGGCTTCGGCCTAAGACTTCTTCCACCACATCATCCATCGCCATGCCGGAGCTAGCGGCAGACAAGAACTTTGAGCTAAAGACAGGATTGGTGGTATTGATGCAACAAGACCCGTTTCATGGGAAGGCCCATGAGAATCCGCATTACCACATCCAACTTTTCTTGTCCAAGTGCGCCACCTTCCAAATGCCGGGCGTTTTCGTTGATGTAATCCGACTGCGACTCTTCCCCTTCACACTCAAAGATAAAGCTCTATATTGGTTGAGGACGCAAGCGGAAGGGACATTCACCACTTGGGATGAGTTGGCAAGCGCCTTCGTCGATAAATTTTACCCTCCTTCCAAGACGGTGAAGATACGGAGTGCTCTCATGTCCTTCAAGCAAGGACCGAAAGAAACCCTCTATGAAGCATGGGAGCGCTTCAAGGACCTACAACATCAATGCCCCCATCACAGTATAGAAGATTGGGAGCTAGTTCACAGTTTTTACAATGGGCTCCAACCGGGAACAAAGCAAATTATTGACGCTACCGCTAATGGAGCCATATTATCAAATACCCCGGATGAAGCTACGTCCTTGTTGGAAGAGATGGCCTCTAACAACCAACAATGGGAGGATGAGCGAGGACATTCTGCATCCTCCTTGAAGCCCACTAGCATTTATGAGGCCAAGGCCGTGGCGGAGCTTTCAAACAAGTTTGACTCTCTCCACAAGGTGGTAGAGAGATTGGAGAAATACATCACCGAACCACATGGAGCACCCTCTACATCTACGCCTATAAGCAATATGAGCGATTGGCAAGACCAATCTCAAGCCATGTATGTAGGAGGGGACAATGGAGAAGGAGCTTTGGAGCACGTACAATATGTCGCGGGGAATTCTGGATATTGGGCCAACCCAGCCGCTAGAAACCATCCGGGCTTCTCATATGCAAACAATGATGGTGCTTTGAATCCCCCGCCACAACAACTTCCTCAAGCTCGGCCCCCACTACCACAACCTCAATATCAACCGAGGGGGCCACCACAACAAAATTACCCGCCGAGGCAACAAGTGGGACCATATAGACCCCCCGGGTACAACCAAGGTTGGAGAGCTCCCAACCCACCTCAAGCTCAACCACGATCGGACCACAAAGCTAGGGTGGAGGAGTTTATGGTGGAGCAACGAAAAATCAATGCTAAGTTGACGGCGGGGCAAGATTCGCTAAGTACCGTCGTCGCCCAACTTGCAGAGCAACTTGCGTTGCTCAACAAGAATGCCCAACAATTGTCGGCTCAACCCGAGCCCAATCCACGGAGCAACACCGGACACATCAATACGGTGGTTGCGGTTACAACAAGGGGCGGGAAGGATACCACTCCCGCTATGACCCAAAGCAAGCAACCCGTGGTGGAAATTTTGGAAGAAAATGAGACGGCAATTGAAGAAGAGAGCTGAAAGGGGCCAATTGAAGGAGGAAATCCTAAAGTGGTGGAGCCACTTGAAGAGTGCCGCTACATGCCACCGGTGCCGTTTCCACAACGGCTAGCTAGAGCCAAGATGGAGAAAAGGCTCGCCAAGTTCCTAGAATACTTGAGGGGAGTAAGCCTCAATATTCCTTTCTTAGATGCAATTGTTAAGATCCCGACTTACTCGAAGTTCTTGAAGGACTTGATTTCGGGAAAGAAAAGGAAGGAAAAAATTATGCTTGCGGAGCAAGGAACTTGGTTTACCCGGAAGGAGAAGGAACCGGTGAAATCGAAGGATCCCGGGAGTTTCCGCATCCCTTGCACACTAGAAGGCATCCCTTTGCAAAAAGATCTAGTAGACTTGGGTGCTAGTGTGAGCCTTATGCCCCTTAGTATGTTCCGAAGATTGAACACGGGCACCGACTTGAAGCCGACCGACATGAGGATTCAACTTGCGGACGGTCGGATTACTAGGCCGGTAGGGATCGCAGAGAATATTCCACTCCAAGTGTCGGGAGGTATATGCTTGCCTTGTGATTTTGTCATAATGGACATCAAGGAAGAGGGCGACACTTCGCTCATACTTGGACGCCCGTTCCTCGCAACCGCCGGCGTTATCGTCGATGTGCGTGAAGGAACTTTATCCTTGAATGTCGGGAATATAGAAGTTGAGCTTCACATACCCAAGGCCATGAAACATATGCCATATCACGAGGAGCTAAATTATGTGGATCTTCTAGATGAAGTGATTGAAGAAGCAATCCCCCACTCTATTGGTGCCCTCCATGACGATGGCTTCGAAGAAGGCCAAGCTTCGGGTGAAGAAGAGAAGTTGGAGGACCCTCCAGATAGCTCCACGGATGATGACGAAGGCGATGCTGATGTCGCAAGAATACGAGAGCTTTGCAAGCTCTCAAAGGCCAAGAATCTGAAGAAAGCTCCACCGAACGGAAGATCGGTGTCACCGGCCAAGAAGAAGATGGGAACAAGCTCTAGCTTGGGGGACTTATCCCCCAACATTGCCCATGATGAGGGAGCATCGAGGAAGACCGATGAACATCAAGACCCAAATCCGAGCGGCCTTCTCGGCAAGTTTGACGGGTGCATCTCATATGCACCCAATATCGCGAGCTAAACAAATATCTTAAGGGGTCGAGCTCACGACCTTAAACGAGCGCTTGTCAGGAGGTAACCCGACGGTTTTTGCATTATTTTTATTTGATTTTCATTTTTGGTTTAGGATTTTGTTAGTTTTTAGAGTCTTTTGTCCATGAAAATCGTGACAACGGATCCTATTTTTCATGACAGGAGAAGGAGAAAGGGAGACCAATCATATGAGGAAGATCGAGACAAGGAAGAGCACTCCAGGAATGCATTTAGGCCTTAGGAGGAGGAAGAAACAGACTAGAGGAAGAAAAACAGAAACCTGAGCGAAAACGGAGTGCAGATGCAGAAAACAGCACGTCACTCGGTCGAGTAGCATATGCCACTCGGTCGAGCAAAGACTCCACTCGGCCGAGTGGAGCACCAAACATGGAAGTTTCTGTAGACCAACTCTCTGTCAATTTCTGTAAGTTTTAGTTTTAATTGCCACTCGGGCGAGTGACTTGTCACTCGGCCGAGTGAAACAGATACCCTCCTAGCCTAAAAATTGCCGAGTGGCAGAGCCACTCGGCCGACCAGAGATTCTCTTTTCGGCCGAGTGAACCAAAGCCACTCGGCCGAGTCGTAAGTGGGACCGAGATTTTCGAAATTTTTTTCGTTTACGCACTCGGCCGAGTGACATTTCCACTCGGCCGAGTCATAACTATTTATATATAAACTGAGAGGCGGGCGAGAATTTCTAAAACCCCAAATCACCCATTTTCACCCGAGCTCTTTGCCTCTTCGCCTCCCTCGCCCGCTGCTTCGCACCCCCCGCGCCCGAATCGACTCCCTCCGGCCGGCGATCGCCCGATCCGACCTCGCCGTCGACCGGCCGCCCCTCCACCTCGCCGACGACGGCCTCCACCGCCCCCTATCGCCTCGGTTTGCCCCAAACCCCCCTTTTCTCCCCGTTTCTCTTGATCCGTATACCCGTTGAGCCCAAAATCCAAATTAATTTTCATATCTATCTATTATCCCCCATCTCCCCCATACATATTGAATATTATCGACTGATTTGATCATTTGATTTGTAGGCTATCTAGGGGGAGCTTCGGGGAGCTTTTGGATGCGCTTTTAGCTTCGCGGCGGAGGCGTCTCTTCGCACGCATCACTTATTGCTCTCGCGGCGTGTTCAGGTACATTCGTTCCATTATTTAGCACGTCGTCGTATTTATTTAGTTGGGACACGTCTCGCGGCACACATGCCGCCGCGCACTAGGCCGCGTACACGGGGATCCGCCCCCAAGCGGAGGCGGACCGATGACCCCGGGTCCCTCTCACGCTAGGGAGGACTCCCCTCCACCTAGCCCTCCGCCGCCACCACGACCTACACAGCCGATCCCAGCCGATCCTGTCCCTCCACCCGCTCCCGCTGTCAGGCCGATGGGGATCACGTTTCGAAACGATGCACACCGTGCCAGGTTCGAGCGTATCTGCCATCGCTCGATAGTGCCCTCTAGTTTCGTGCACTTAGCTGACCTTGACTGCCTATGGGTACTCGAGGGGCTTCTCATGTTGTACGACAACGTGGGATGGCATGATTTTCTTGCGGTGTCGGTGGATACTTTTATCCGTCCGACACTAGAGGTCATGAGCTCTATTGACCGGACCCCTGGAGGATGCACATTCCGACTGATGGATCGAGAGTGCGAGATCACTCTCGACATGCTTCGTGCATTCTTCCAGTGGCCCGCTGTCCCTGTCCCTGACCGTGCCTACGCTCCCACGCACATCCCACCCCCGTCGTTCGACACCTCCACCTTCTGGACACGGATCACGGGATCCCATCTTGGCTTTGACCCTAGTAGGGCCAAGGCCTCAGCCATCCTGCACCCCTACCTCTGCATTGCACAGTGCCTCATGGCGACTACTTTCTTGGCGAGGTACGAGCCTGGGACGATGTCTACGCCTGAGCTCTACATGCTCTACGCGATGACTCGCCCTAGAGTTCTGGATAGGGGTAGCGACGACCTGGTCCCCGCCGTTGAGATTGATATTACTAGCTGGTTTTTATACCACATCATCATTTCGGTGGGCGCTCGCTCACCTATTTGCTGCGGCGGTCTGATCACACTTCTAGCCCTTATGACCGGTGTGGACCTACCGGATGACTTGCGTCGAGCTCCGGGCCCCACCGCACTATCGATAGATGTTATGGCCCGGATGAAGATGCTTCGTCCCCACGGTCGCAGGCACTGGGTGTGGTTGCACGGTCCCTTTAGTGCTGACTACATGGCTCTTCCGAGCCTCGCTCAGACTCACATAGGACCGGCCCACGGGGATTGGATTCCAGCGATGGACCTACTTATCCCCGCTAATTACGTGCTTGAGGCTGAGGATGCTGAGCCTACACCACCTGCACACCCTACACCACTTGTTGACCTCGTGATCCCTCAACCTGCACCTGCACTGTCTGCACCTCCCGACACTTCTGTCCACACTTCTGTCAGTGTCGGGAGCACCTTAGCCGAGTCCACCACCACCACCACCACCACCACCGCTGAGCCTATGTCTGTTGAGCTTATCACATCTCTTAGCCCCGAGCATCCTACCACTATATTAGAGACTGGCGAGACTTCCTTCACCGCCGCAGTGGCGGTCCTGACCTCACTTTTGTCCACGGCCACCCCGGCCGTCGGCCCTTCTGACCCCACTGCCGCTGTCTTCACCGAGAGTGTCGTGACTTCTGTCCCCATTTCTGTGTCACTGACCTCTCCTGCTGCCTCGTCGCCTATTTTGCCTTCCACCTCTGTTGTTTCTGCTGCTGCTTCGACCCAGCCTGCGTCCCAGCCTCGCACCGAGGCTGGGCATCACTTACCGAGCACAGCACCCCTTCCATACTACCCTGCTGGCCCCATCCTATACGCTTCCCGCCAGAGACAGCCCCGCACCTCACCTGCTCGACCTGTGCGTCCCTCCGCTCCACCACCCCCTGACACTCTACTTCAGAGCATTCATGCTCTTGAGGGGGCTGTTAGTGGACTCCGAGGAGACTTCAGGGCTCTCTCTGCCACGGTCAGTACCGTGCAGTCCCACGTCGCTATGCTTCCCGATATTCAGGCTTACATGAATCAGATTCTGGCGCGAATGCCTCCACTACACCCACCCACCCAGCAGATTCCATGACCACCACCTCCGCCACAGGACGGTGATGGTGCAGCGCCACCACCAGCTTAGGCACACCCTTGATGCCTCGGATATTTTTGTCGTTTTGCTGCCCGTTTGTACCTGGGCCTGATGATTGATTTTTGCCCCCCTCCTCCACATATTATTTTGATGCCTTCCTGATCATATCCTTTTATATACCTTTTTGGGAGTGAGGGAGAGAGAGACTTGTTGGGGACACTCATATCTGCATCATCCTGATCTTTGCATGCATCACATTCATTCGCATTTTATTTTCTTTTTCTTTTTCCTTTTTTATCATGCATGCATCCTCACCCTCCCCACCCATCTCACGTCTCTCGGTGTGCCACACTTTGCACATTGAGGACACTGTGCACTTCAGCTTGGGGGAGTGAGTTCTCACACTTTTTCATTTTTGCCACCCTTTATTTTTTATTTTTCACGCTTTCTTTCCACTTTTGCACTTATTTTCACCACTTTTCCGTTTTTTATCATGCATCACGTTTTCTTTTCCTTTTTGAGTATGCCGCGTTGTATATAGTTCTATTTTTTTTATCTTTGTTTCTTTCATCTTTTGCTAGAGATGATTTTTCTGTGATGATGATGACGTGGTGTTAGCTTATCTACATATGTATGCTATTTTGTCACGTCATAGCTTTCGTTTCAGATATCATATGCTATGTCTTGCTTTGCATTTTGAAATGGTAACCCACTCTTTTCCTGTATGGATATGGATGAAATTCTGTTATTAGCTGATGTCTGATGATTCATATGTATGCTTTTCATAGAAAACACACCAAGCTTCACACATTGTCTGCTTATATTTGGAGTACTGCTTTCCTTTCTCATGTCACTTCTTATTGCATGAATTGTGCGCTTCACTTTCAGGTTGATTGAATGTTTGCTAGGGTGATATATCTGGACTAGTTTACTTTTTGAGATTAAACTGAGTAGATTATATTACTCTGCTGAAAGTTGTCATACACGTCCTATAGAGTGAACTGAGTGATACATTGATTTCTTTCTCCACATATCTTGAGCATCATTTCTCTATTTTATATTCATTGGTGAATTCCCCCAGCAAAATCTATTATCGGCATTTCCCCCGCTATTAATTTCCATGCTCCAAATCCCCAAAATCAAAAAGAAAAAAATATATCTACTTGTATATCCTTCTCTCTTTTGATTTGGGATCGCTTATGTATATATGTTTATTCAAAAAAAGAGAAAAATTGAGAAAAAGAAAAGAAAAGAGAAAAAGAAGTTCATAACGATCCCATCTCATACTCTTTCTCTCATTCTCCCCTCTTTTTTGTTTTATTTTTTTACTTTTTTGGAGCTTCAAAAGAAACGGGGAATGTACATATTGATTTGTTTATGCCACCACGCTTATGGATAAGCTTGGGGGAGAGGATCCAATGACGTGTGAGAGAGTGACTACTTGACGGTGCATGACAACCTAGGCTAAGTAAGCTTTTATACTCGGTGAGATTGCTAAAGTTTCATGAAATCCAGAAATCGACACTTAGCATTCATTTCATGAAAACCATGCTTTTCTATTCTTACTATTCCATATCGTGTGATATCTCTTCTACTCCTTATAGAAAGTATTCAATTGAAAAGTGTGTGATCTATGGTTATGCATACCGCTTTAGATGCTTCAGACGATGCTAATCCTAGAATGATTCCATATTTCATGCTATATTGATATTTTGGGGTTTTCTATTTCGAATGCATCAATTATACTATGATATCGAAATAAAAGTCTTTGACAAGTGTTTTATATTCGATGTATGCAATATGAGTAAGCAAAACCCACGTCCTGAGAAAAATGATCTAGCACCCCCCTTCTTCGCTTTCTATTCTATTTTTATTTTTTTGTTTTTATTTTCATTTCTTTTATTTTTTTTCCTCTTTTCCATCATTTTGCCCGTCGGGCTCGCTTTTTACTCATCTTCCTCGAGGACGAGTAAGAGGTAAGCTTGGGGGATTTTGATCGCTCCGTATTTTACACCCTTTTTCTGCATGTTTGCATACCACTTTGATCCCTCATATCGCGTTTTTCACGATTATTCGACAATATTGCGATGCTTTTCACGATTTCTTGTTTTTGTCGTATTTAAGGAGATATGGAGCGATTCGGAGTGATTTTGAGATCAAGAGGATTTGCACCCACTCCGGAGTGTCACCCGAGGCTCTTTTGAGGGTTATTCGGCGATGGAAGACAAGTGGGAGAAGAAAGAACGTCATAGGAGCGACGAGGAAGCGAAAAGACGAAGATTGGGCCTTTGCAGCATCTCACTCGACCGAGTGAACCACCCACTCGGCCGAGCAAGAAGACCACTCGGCCAACCAGACCGGACACGCATCAACAGAAGAAAATGGGCGTGCACTCGGCCGAGTGACGATAGTCCACTCGGCCGAGCATGGAAGTCTACTTTCCCGAGTGGCACAGGAAAAGACACTTCAAAAACGGCCGACTTACTGTTATTTTACAGGCTTTTCAAAGCTTCCACTCGGCCGAGCAAGAATTGCCCCTCGGCCGAGTGCGTAAATCCACTCGGTCGAGTCACCTCCGAAGACAGACCCCCAAAAATCCCGAACTTACTGTAATTGTACAGGGTTTGTCACTCGGCCGAGTGACATTTGTCACTCGGCCGAGTGAGCCGCCCCGCCTGTAGCGTAAACTGCGATTTTTGAGCTGCGCAGGGGCATTTTTGTCACGAATTTCTGGACGATTTTGAGGGGTATTTAAACCCAGTTTTTGCCCTAGTTAGAGAGAGCTTTTTGATACTTTTGGCAGCCTTTTTAGATGGCTTTTTAGGGATTTAGATTTAGGGCTTTTGAGAGATTAGAAAGGGGATTTTTGTTGGATGCTATTGGATGCTCATTGGGTTGTCTCTTTTCTCATTAAAAACTCCATTTTTGTTATTGATTTCTCTATTGCAATGATTTGTGCTGAATTTTCTATTGAATTTCTTACAAATTGCATCATGAATAGTGAGTAGTTCTATTGCTCTAGGGCATAGAGATGAACCCTATGAACCCTATTTCTAAATTGTGATGAATTGGTGAAATTTTTGCTAGAATTGATTAGGGTTAGGTTGGGATTGATAAATTACGGAAAGCTAGGGATTCATATCGATTGGGATTTGCAAGAGATTGGATCCCAATTGATAGGAAGCCCTAGATATCCGATTTAGATTTACGATTGGAATTTTCTAGAATTGGTTTGCAAGAGATTGGACCAAGGCTAGGTTTTGCAATCGTAATTCTATACTCATACCCGTTTGCAAGAGATTGGACGGGTAGGAACTATCTCAACCTAGGTCATAGCTTGAGTTTGCACGAGAGTGGGCTCGAGATACGGTTGAACGATTATGTCGATCCTAATGCTAGCGGCGTATGTTAGGGTTTGCAAGAGATTGGGCCCTAACCTAGGTTTGCTATAGACCGGTAATAGCGCGAGAGCGTGAGCTTGGTTCTACATTTAGTTGCGACTAGTTCACCTAAAATTCAAGTCTAGCAATGATGTAACCTACGAATCACAACGACGAGATACGGTTCGTGGCGGGGATTCCCTATCCCTAGGCACTTTATTCCATTGATATTTCTATAAATATAGGAACGATTGTGACAACTTTACCCCGTATTATTCTTGACCATTCCGATAGCTAGGTGATTAGAACGAGACACTATCACAGTTCCTCCCTGAGTTCGATACCCACTCGTCACTTTGCCGTGCGCTTGCGGTAAGACTATAATTGTTCTCCGGGTGTATATCTGGGGCCGACCAAGTTTTCGGTTGTGCTCTTGGGTTGCATTCCGGGGCGATCAGTGAGGAAGCGGAGTTTTTGACGGACGGCCTCTTCGTTCAGATGATCTGGGGAGAGATGCCAGCGGGGCAGACTTTGCCCCCGAGATGGGGACCTGGCGAGCGGCGGGCCGCGCTCATTCATGTGTCGCCGGCACGTCACTGAAACCTCCGGGATCTCTCGGTTCTCTTCGTTCTCCCTCCAGAGCCTTTCATGTTCCGCGATAATGAAGCGGATCTGGCATCGGGCGGTCTCGTCATCAAGGAGGGCTCGCGGGTGGTCTCGACCGCCTCCTCCAGGTGCCTCTGTACGGCGACCGCCTCTTCCTAGCGCCTCCGTAGCTACGCGATCTCCATTTCCCCCTCCAAGATCTTCCGTTGGGCCGCAATATCCTCGGCGAGACCCAGGTCTCCCCCTTCCTCCACGAACTGAGGGTGGAGATTCCGTCTCACATTCGGGGGCTCAGAGGGGCCGGGTGGTGCTTCTGGCCCGGTTGTTGCGAAGCCCACCGTCATCCTTGTGAAGGCCTCGAAGATCTGCTGTACCGCGCAGGCCGAGGCCTGGACCGTCTCGACCTCCACCCCGGGGGGCAGGTCAGTCACGGGAGTCATTGGTGGAGAGGGTGGTTCTTGATCCATGGGATCCTTGCCATGGTCAGGATTTCGGTTGACTGGTATGGGGTCTGACATGGGTGTGACCCTTCGTTCCCACAGACGGCGTCAATTGTTGCAGGGTGGAACCCACGTACAATGAATTTGTATTAATGGAAACCAAGGGCACGGTGGTTATGCTATTTGACAGGTGATTAACGGGGTGTAGAGTCTAAACTTACTGTTGAATCCGACCACGGTGTCGAATCCGGCAGGATACGGTTGCGGGGGACCGAACTGCTGGAGCTGAGGGCAAACGCGAGTCGGGGGACGAGCTATCCTGTGCAAGGAGCAACTCATCAGAAAGGCCGGGTTAGGGTCCAACCCTTAGCCTCTCCGATGCCTAAGTCAGTAATAGGACATAAAGCAGGGGCTAGGCACGCTGGTCAGATTGAGGGTGAGTCGACCGTACGTGACGAGCTATGAGTGGGAGAACAAAGATATGGACGACCTTTGCTCTCGTGTGTGTGTAACGACCACTTTTCGTTGTACGTTGTTCGTGCACGTGCTTTTGGCCGTGCACGTGTTTATTTTAGACTTTATTTGATTGCGAACACTTTTGTGTGATATGCCGTTGTGAACGTCTCTGAGAGTAGTAAATAGTGGCACTATCTCGGAACAACACTCTTCGAGTCGTTTTTCCACAATTTAAACTTACTCGATGAGACGTGACGATTCTCACTCTTGACGGGAGACGTTTCTATTTTTAGTTTTGTCGTCCGACGTCGAAACTGATATCCGTCTTCTTAGTTAGCTCACTCTAGTCATCACGATCACCCCCATATTTATTTTATAATTTTTGGAGTTTATTTGACCACTTTTATATTTTTAACAAGTTTTATATTATTTTTAATAATTAATTTATAAAGTATTTACGGCCAAATAAAATTTATTTGAGTTTTAAACGTTTTAAAGAATTTTTGAGCCAATTTCCAGCTCATTTGGACCAGGTCAAACCCTTGGGTGAGTTGGAGTAGTTGGATTTCAAATTTTAAATCTTTTTAAACTTCTAATCCTATTAGATTTAGCCCTAGACCAAGTCAACCCACCTATACTATATAAGCAACCCCTAGGAAGACCTATTTTCGCAAGAAATTAGCCCTAGACGCTTCCAAACTCGAAATTGGACGTTGCGACGAATCGTCGCAACGTTGCGACGAAGATCTACCGCACCGACCGAGAGAACGGCCTCCATTCGCCCGCTCCGACCGCTAGCCGCCCCCGCATCTCCGCTCCGCACCCGCTGCAGCCGTCGCCCCGCAACTCCCGTGCCCGACCGAGAGAAGCTCTCGGTCAGACCGAGAGCTGTCGCCCACCATCGCCGCTCCCCGCATCGCTGCAAGCCCCCGCTTGTCACCCCGCATCGCTCCGCATCTGACCGAGGCGCCCGCCGCACCGTGCGCTTGCCGCCTCGTTGCAACGTTGCAAACGTTGCAACGCGTTGTCACCCGCAGCGACCGACCCGAACGCCCGCAGCGACCGACCAAACCCCTCGCACCAAGGCCCCGCCGCTCCACTGCAGCCCGCTGCGCTGCAAGCTCCGCAACCAGCGTGTCTGACCGACCAAATCTCCCGCATTGGCCGTGTACGACTGAGAGCCACTCGTCGCAACCCCGCATCCGTCGCACCACTTGCCTCCGTGGGCCCCCCCAAGATCTCCAGAGGTATTGTGGGTCCCCCAAAGGTCCCTAGGACTACTGTGGGCCCCACCTAGGTGCGTTCTCTTTGACGACTTGCCGCGTACGACGTCGTCGCACGTCGTAGCCCGTCGTCGCACGTGCAAGCTTTGGAATCTGGAATCGTCGCCCGGGTTGATTGCTCTGAAATTTCCAGCGAGGAATCTAATCGGAATCTGAACTTGGAGCGCGATCTTTTATTCCAACCCCCGGTGTCGCTACCCGACACCGGTGTAGCTTTCGCGTCGTGTTGAGGTAACGTTTTGCACCCTTAGGAACCCCAACCCAATTGCATGCTAATCAAGACTAAAAATCAGTATTTTAAAGTATTTTAAATGTTTTAGCAATCACTAATCAAGATTAATAAAACGGATGTAGGCTGGTGGACTTGTGCACGTAGGAATTGTGACTTTGGACTCGTTGGACGGCGTTTTCTTGACGTGATAATTGCAGGCAAGTGAAACTTGCCAACTCTTGTGTAGGGCCATGTTTTTAGGCCACTTCCTTGTTTTTAGCGTAAAAGAGACTAGTCAGTGAAATGATAGCTGGCTAGACGCCTACTTGATCTAGTTTGACAACGAAACTAGATCCGTCACCTAATTGATCTAGCTTGACAACGAAGCTAGATCCAACTCTTTAAACCTGTTAATCATGCATACCTAAACTGTCACGTTTACTTTCCTTACCTGTACGCCTTACTACTTGTCTTGTCATGTCATCCATGCATTGAATGTCGCATTGGTAGCACACGCTACACTACTTGTACTTGTACTCCCTTGTCTGGCTAGGTGCACCCCTAGACCAACAAGGTAAAACACTTCCTGGCTCGTGTTCCAGAAGCGAGCATTCTCGTTCGTGGGTAAGGCCCTAGCTTGACACACATGGAGGGGTAGGGATAAACGATCACTTGAGCTTAGGAGTTGGCCCGCGCAGCCACTCTAGCCAAAAGACGGAATCTCTGTGCACGAGGTGCTTACTTTCCTTGTCTTGTACTTGTCTTGTGAATGATTCATGTAATACTTGTCATCCATGCCATGCCACGCTCGTACTTTACTTTACTTGTTGCACTCATTACTTTAACTGTCATGTCATTGCATCATGCTAGAACTGCTAGGTTGCTTTACTTTTACCTTCGTTCAGTTTCCTTGCACAAGTCTTCCAGACTTGCTGACATGTGCCCCTTGCTCTTTTGGGTGTCACATGTTAGACCCTGAGCCAGAGACAGTTGTTGAGGTCGAGGTGTCGCTGACGCTGAGCCTGAGCCTACGTTTGTCGAGGAGTTCGTGGACACTGGAGACCAGTCTTAGAGACTGATTTTACTTGCTTTGCTTTAGGTTGCTGTTAGATGTCGGTGCTTGCACCATTTCTTTGTTTTCGTACTTTGTACCTTTGTTGGCCATGCTGGGCCTCTTTTAGACTCTTTTATTTTAGCCTGGTGGCTTTTCTGTGATGTTGAGATTTATTATTATGGATATTCTGAGATGTTCTTTTGTCTCTTTCGCTATTATTATCTTTGTTCCGTTTCACGTTGCAAGGACCTGCAGTTTTAAATTTGATTGACGCTTATCGGACTTGCAGCTTCGTAGCTTCAAGTCTGAGCGGACCTTCTCACGCTTCGCCTCCACGTTTTTGGGAAGCGGGGCGTGACAGGTTTTGTTGGTGGCCCATGCAGGTCCAATCTTACAATTGCGAATTAACGAAACAACGATAATAACGGAATGTCCATTAAATAAATTACAACATCTAAGTCATTAAGCTATTGATTCTAAATTTTTGTTCGTTTTCTATGTCGTTAGATGGCGAGAAGACGACAGACCCGAGTTGGTGGCGGATCTACTCTAAAGAAGACTTGCTATTTCTGTGGCAAGACCGGGCACATTAAGGAGAAGTGTAGAAGATTTCTAGGCTGGTGTTTGATTTGTGGTGCTGCTACTCATTCAGCGAAGGATTGTCGGCATGCAAATCAATTGCGGAAAGCATCGGAGGGAATTCCGCAGAAGGAAGCACCAGTAACTGGGCCAAGTCGGAAGGTGTGCCATCATTGTAGCAAGACTGGTCATGAGAAGAAACAGTGCAGGAAGAGGCTGGGCCAGTGCCTGGTTTGTGGAGATCCTACTCATGCTATGAAGGAGTGCCCGAGTTCTAAGCAGCCTTGGAAGGAACCAATCGCTGCACAGCCGTTACAGCAGAAAGTACCTGTACCTACAAGTCGTGGACCAGCCCTCGCTTCACAAAAGCAGGCTTTTCAGCAGGCCTTGCAGCCAAGGGAGCAGGCTTATCCGATGACGGTAGTGGAGAGCAAGACTGTGGATGAGGTTATCACAGGTAACTCTCGACCTAGTTGTTTCTTCCCTTAGTTAGTCCTGGCTTGTTAAAACATGTTTGGTTGCTCGCATATGATTGTTTGCAAAAATAGGGTTGATTGTTAGACTGGTAATTAGAGTCCTTGCTGGGAATCGATTTAATCGTCATAGGAGCTACCATAGTGGTCCTTATCTACCCCTGACCATATTAGAGTTCTAGATTTTCCTTCAGTCGTTCGTTTGGGTTCATCGATTCCGGACCAATCTGAGCGCATTTCATTACCGCCTGGCTCCCTTAGAAAGACCTAGCGCTAGGTTTCTTAAGCTTTAGTTGGGCGACCGTAGGAGTTTTTCACGTAGATAACCTGGGCCATATCCTAGGCGTAGGTATGACTTGAACACCTGACCGTTTTCCTTGCCTCGATTCCCGAGATCGCCTCATGACAATCGTCGCCAATTTTCAAATCTCTCCATTGCAAATTTTGAACCTTCTGCAAGCATTTTCTTTTTGACTTCCTTTTCCCTTAAGTTTTAAATGTGCTCAAATTTTAATATGTATATATACATATACTTCATGCTACTCGTTGATTTAAATATTTTTAAAAACTTTTGTCGAAATTTTTGAAGAATAGATTATAATGCTTTTTTCAGCCTACACTTTCGTATCTATGAAAATACATATTTCCTTTCTTATATTAATTTCATTCTGAACTATACTTTGGCCTTGCCCAATTCGATTTATAATTTCCCTTCTTATTTGTGTTATTCGAATGATACGTCGTGTTTACTTTAATATACTTTCAAGCCGCATGGAATTTCAGTTTTTAGCCAGTCGGTTTTATGCTCATCGTTTCCGCTATTTCAAAATTCTAAGGAATTACTACTCCTGACCCAGACTTCCCATGGTTTGGTTTTAAAGCTTTACTATCAATTTTGATAATTCTACTACCAAGTTATTAATATTATCTTTCCACTTCCCCTACGTGCTTTTAGGAAAATTTCGAGACTAAATAGAATTTCAATTATTTTTATATAACTATATCAGGTTCGTTGTGCTCATATGCTAAGAACCTTGTGTAAATCAGTTTTTCATTTTTTTTGCAAATCCTGGTTCCTTTGAAAAGTAGTTTCAATATTGATGATTTTAAAATTTTCCATAACCTAAAAGTTTTAAAAGCACTTAACATGAGTTTAAATCCTTCCGTTACGTGATTTCCTTCTTTGACTTTCACAAACATTATATTAAATTACCGCCGTATAACATTCTCTAAACCACGTCCTTAATATTCGTGTAAATGATTTTACTTCCTCTTATAATGATTTTTTTTCTAAACCAATAGACCATTTTTTCTCTTATTATGAATATTCGACTCAAACTTATTTGAAACAACACGTTTTATCGATCTCCAAATATTTCTTCCCAGGCGAGGATTTCAACTTTTGAAGCACGACAGTTTTCAAATTTCGCAATGTTGGCTTGAATGAGTGCACTCTCCCATGGTATATTAATGGTTGCTTATTGTGTGTTATATATACTCGGAGTTATTCATGAGTATGAAGATGTTTGCATGTTGGTAGTTACAGTTTGGTGTGTGGGTAGCTATACCATACTAGGGATGCCTGTGTATATAAGAATTAGTGTGTGAATACCCAATAGGGTGTATGTAATTAGGAGATACTTATAATGATTGAAGCAATATGCTAGTGAAACTATATGTATGCTAGGTGTGATAATAATAATAGGTATTGGTACACCAGTTATAGGTAGTAGGCTACGGTGTGAATATGTATGTTACATGTGAGTGATTATACGATGAATACGTGTGCATGTATTAGGGAGTGTATTATAATTATACGTGTGCTAATGTCTGTATTATTATTATGGTATATAGCGAGATTGAACTATGTGAGTATTACCTGACTAAATATTAGGTGTGAATGACTTATGGTATGTATATGGTTGTATTGGTAGATATATATATATATAATGGAATGGTATCGGTATATGTATAAATGCCGTGTTACGTATATAGAATATTCTGATATTAGTATTGAGTCTCACTCAAGCTTGAGTGGGTATACTCTAAGTATATTGAATGTATGTCTGAAGTTTGAATATAGCGATGGTTGATGTATGTATAGTGATAGGAGTGTTTGTACCTGGTTGTGTTACGCACATGCTTGTGGGTCGCTATACCAGTATATAGTTATAGGGTTGGTCTTGTGGTATAGTTATTTATTAGGGCCTGTTGTGTGAACATATGTGTACTAGCTAAACTAGGTGTGTAGGTGTGCTAGTTATATAATGATATGATTGGTATACGTAAATGAAAAGTTAGCGTGTATGGGTGTGCACCATGCACGGGTAAGTATGTGCTTAATTATAGGTATTGATGACTATGGTATAAGTGGCGAGTCGTAAATGCAGTTATAGGACCGTACGTATGTGAATGTATGGTGAAATATTTGAATGCATTTGAATGACTATATATATTATGAAATTATAGTAGTGGTGAATGTATATTAGATATAGTGAACTTGACTTAATAATGGTATGGAGTGACTACATGTGTTGAGAGGTTTGGTATTGAATGAATATTAGGGAGTTCTATACCCATATTGGTTGCATAGGTAGCTACCCATAGGTAGAGCAACGAATGTATTTGTTAAGTGTGAGACTATCCTTATACGAGTATCTGAAATAGTGTTTTGTGATATGTAAGTAGTAGTTATAAAAAACGGGGATGTATGCTTATATACATGATTGAAATACATGTACTGACTATAATAGGTATAAGTATATGACGTATGTGAATGTATATATATGCGTGTTGGTAGTGATAATGTTTGACTACCTAGTGCATATATAGCACTTGTAATGACTATACCTGGTTTGAAATATAATGTGACTTGATTGGGGTAGTTATTAGAGCGACTATATATATTAGAAAGTCCGAGGACGAACTTTATTCTAAGGTGTGGAGGATGTAACGACCACTTTTCGTTGTACGTTGTTCGTTTACGTGCTTTTGGCCGTGCACGTGTTTATTTTAGACTTTATTTGATTGCGAACACTTTTGTGTGATATGCCGTTGTGAACGTCTCTGAGAGTAGTAAATAGTGGCACTATCTCGGAACGACACTCTTCGAGTCGTTTTTCCACAATTTAAACTTACTCGATGAGACGTGACGATTCTCACTCTTGACGGGAGACGTTTCTATTTTTAGTTTTGTCGTCCGACGTCGAAACTTAGATCCGTCTTCTTAGTTAGCTCACTCTAGTCATCACGATCACCCCGATATTTATTTTATAATTTTTGGAGTTTATTTGACCACTTTTATATTGTTAACAAGTTTTATATTATTTTTAATAATTAATTTATAAAGTATTTTCGGCCAAATAAAATTTATTTGAGTTTTAAACGGTTTAAAGAATTTTTGAGCCAATTTCCAGCTCATTTGGACCAGGTCAAACCCTTGGGTGAGTTGGAGTAGTTGGATTTCAAATTTTAAATCTTTTTAAACTTCTAATCCTATTAGATTTAGCCCTAGACCAAGTCAACCCACCTATACTATATAAGCAACCCCTAGGAAGACCTATTTTCGCAAGAAATTAGCCCTAGTCGCTTCCAAACTTGAAATTGGACGTTGCGACGAATCGTCGCAACGTTGCGACGAAGATCTACTGCACCGACCGAGAGAACGGCCTCCGTTCGCCCACTCCGACCGCTAGCCGCCCCCGCATCTCCGCTCCGCACCCGCTGCAGCCGTCGCCCCGCATCTCTCGTGCCCGACCGAGAGAAGCTCTCGGTCAGACCGAGAGCTGTCGCCCACCATCGCCGCTCCCCGCATCGCTGCACGCCCCCGCTTGTCACCCCGCATCGCTCCGCATCTGACCGAGGCGCCCGCCGCACCGTGCGCTTGCCGCCTCGTTGCAACGTTGCAAACGTTGCAACGCGTTGTCACCCACAGCGACCGACCCAAACGCCCGCAGCGACCGACCAAACCCCTCGCACCAAGGCCCCGCCGCTCCACTGCAGCCCGCTGCGCTGCAAGCTCCGCACCCAGCGTGTCTGACCGACCAAATCTCCCGCATTGGCTGTGTACGACCGAGAGCCACTCATCGTAACCCCGCATCCGTCGCACCACTTGCCTCCGTGGGCCCCCCAAGATCTCCAGAGGTATTGTGGGTCCCCCAAAGGTCCCTAGGACTACTGTGGGCCCCACCTAGGTGCGTTCTCTTTGACGACTTGCCGCGTACGACGTCGTCGCACGTCGTAGCCCGTCGTCGCACGTGCAAGCTTTGGAATCTGGAATCGTCGCCTGGGTTGATTGCTCTGAAATTTCCAGCGAGAAATCTAATCGGAATCTGAACTTGGAGCGCGATCTTTTATTCCAACCCCCGGTGTCGCTACCCGACGCCGGTGTAGCTTTCGCGTCGTGTTGAGGTAACGTTTTGCACCCCTAGGAACCCCAACCCAATTGCATGCTAATCAAGACTAAAAATCAGTATTTTAAAGTATTTTAAATGTTTTAGCAATCACTAATCAAGATTAATAAAACGGATGTAGGCCGGTGGACTTGTGCACGTAGGAATTGTGACTTTGGACTCGTTGGATGGCGTTTTCTTGACGTGATAATTGCAGGCAAGTGAAACTTGCCAACTCTTGTGTAGGGCCATGTTTTTAGGCCACTTCCTTGTTTTTAGCGTAAAAGAGACTAGTCAGTGAAATGATAGCTGGCTAGACGCCTACTTGATCTAGTTTGACAACGAAACTAGATCCGTCACCTAATTGATCTAGCTTGACAACGAAGCTAGATCCAACTCTTTAAACCTGTTAATCATGCATACCTAAACTGTCACGTTTACTTTCCTTACCTGTACGCCTTACTACTTGTCTTGTCATGTCATCCATGCATTGAATGTCGCATTGGTAGCACACGCTACACTACTTGTACTTGTACTCCCTTGTCTGGCTAGGTGCACCCCTAGACCAACAAGGTAAAACACTTCCTGGCTCGTGTTCCAGAAGCGAGCATTCCCGTTCGGGGGTAAGGCCCTGGCTCGACACACGTGGAGGGGTAGGGATAAACGATCACTTGAGCTTAGGAGTTGGCCCGCGCAGCCACTCTAGCCAAAAGGCGGAATCTCTGTGCACGAGGTGCTTACTTTCCTTGTCTTGTACTTGTCTTGTGAATGATTCATGTAATACTTGTCATCCATGCCATGCCACGCTCGTACTTTACTTTACTTGTTGCACTCATTACTTTAACTGCCATGTCATTGCATCATGCTAGAACTGCTAGGTTGCTTTACTTTTACCTTCGTTCAGTTTCCTTGCACAAGTCTTCCAGACTTGCTGACATGTGCCCCTTGCTCTTTTGGGTGTCACATGTTAGACCCTGAGCCAGAGACAGTTGTTGAGGTCGAGGTGTCGCTGACGCTGAGCCTGAGCCTACGTTTGTCGAGGAGTTCGTGGACACTGGAGACCAGTCTTAGAGACTGATTTTACTTGCTTTGCTTTAGGTTGCTGTTAGATGTCGGTGCTTGCACCATTTCTTTGTTTTCGTACTTTGTACCTTTGTTGGCCATGCTGGGCCTCTTTTAGACTCTTTTATTTTAGCCTGGTGGCTTTTCTGTGATGTTGAGATTTATTATTATGGATATTCTGAGATGTTCTTTTGTCTCTTTCGCTATTATTATCTTTGTTCCGTTTCGCGTTGCAAGGACCTGCAGTTTTAAATTTGATTGACGCTTATCGGACTTGCAGCTTCGTAGCTTCAAGTCTGAGCGGACCTTCTCACGCTTCGCCTCCACGTTTTTGGGAAGCGGGGCGTGACAGTGTGAATAATAAGATTGAGAGTAAATTTGCCAACCCCTTTACCGTGGGAAGCAAAGGGGTATTTATACCTGATGGGAGGCGGTTAGGTAGGGCTGACCTGGCATGCTGACTCGATGCGCTGAGCTGGCCCCGCTGTCAGCGGAAGCTTCGGACGAGGGTGTCAGGGACGGGAGTGTCAGCCACGCTTTTGTCAGACGGCGCAACAGCCCGGGGCGCTTTTGTCAGAGTGTCAGGCCGAAAGCATTAAATGTCAGGGGGCACATCGGCCAAGGGGTGCTTTGTCAGATGGTCGGGCGGCGTCAGTGTCAGTCACGTCCTTGTACTAGGTTGTTTGTCGTGTCCGATGAGCCAAGGGTCCAGCAGAGCGTTTCCCCATGGCTGGGCCCGAGATGAGCCGTCGGGCCAACCTGATCTGGGGATGTTCGGCCCCTGCCAGTGATCGAGGCAGGGTGTGCCCATCCCCCTGTCGTGTCGGACCCTGGGTTCGACTGGCGTCCGACGGGCCTCTGAAGTTCGGGCGAGGGGCGCCCTGATGCCGGGTTGGCTGCCCGTTCGGGAAGGGCGAGCCAACGAGGTGCATCGGTGGTTCTGGGAGAAAGGTCGGACTCCCACGATCTTTAGGTCGTAACAATTTTGACAGAGAGTTTTTACAAAATCTCTGTACAAAATAATCGGCTATCAATCAAAATAGTCGGCTATTTTGAGATACTTCAAAATATATACTTCAATATATTTCTAAAATAATTTCCAAAAAATTATATTTATGAAATATACTTAGTAATGTAATTTAAAAACATTTTTAGGGTATTTTAGAATGTGTGTGTGTGACATACTTTTGGCTTTACAAATCTAAGTAGTTACTCACACACTATATCTTAAGCTCTTCATTTTGCTCATAGATCTTGAGCTAACTCCTCTTGTTCTCGGATCTTCATTTGCTTCACGATCCAAGATCATCATGTGCTTCAATTTGTAGTGTTCTTGATCGTAGCTTTAAGTCTTCGATTTGCGTCACAATGCACTTGGAATAAGATTGTTAGTCTTATATCACTTGTGCACATCATCAAAACCACTAGGGTGGGTCTCAATATCCCAACAGATGCGGGGAGTCGAACTAAGTGAATTCGACATTCGCTACAGACCAAAGACAACCATCAAAGGGTAGTCTCTGGCTGATTTCATTGTCAAGTGAAGGTACAAGCTGTTAATTTGATGCCTGACCTCCCTTCTATTTCCATGACAGGTAGTGGTTGTCTGGTAGCTATACCAAGAGGAGGAGGAATGTGGATGTGATGGTGGATGGTTCAGCCACCCAGGCCAAAAGCAGAGCGGGTGTAGTTGTCCAAACTTCAGAGGGCAATATACTCGAATACGCTCTTTAACTACACTCTTCGATTCAACTTCCCAACTACAATCAACATAGCATAGTATGAGGCTTACATCAACAGCCTCAGGTTGGTTCGAGCATTAGGAGCGCACGAACAGTTTACTTGTACACTGACTCCAACTTGGTCATCTGCCAGTTGAGCAGAAATTATAAGGCTTGGGAGGAGGCAATGCAGAACTATCTGCGGATCGCAAAAACCAAGTTATCCAAACTTGAACAAGTGGAGGTTCACCATATTCCACAATCAAGGAATCTCTGAGCTGGCGTCCTATCGAAGCTTGCCTCATCATCACCAGCGAAGCTGGGACGAGCTGTATACAGGGAGCATCTTCTAAACCCAAGCATGCAGGAAGAAGAACTACTGAGCATCGATTAAGTGTAAGGATCGCCTTACCCTTGCAATACTAACAACAACACACTAGAGGGGGGATAAATGGCAATATATCATGCAATTAAAATTTAACTTGCAAATGCGGAATAATAAATGCAAGAGGAATTAATCAACACAATCAATTCAAACGCAAACACAGAAATTACCCTGGTTCCCAAAACTTGGGTACGTCCAGCCACACCAATATTCACTATATTCCCACAAAGAGAAGTGAATACAAATCCCACAAAGAGATACCTCACCAAGAGGATTTTGCCCTACACAAGGACCCAACCAACCCTGCCCAAGGGTCAAACTCCCACCTAGAGAATTACTAACTCCCACTCAGAGAATTTGGGTTAGCCCTACACTAGGACACCAAACTCCCACAAAGAGAGTTACTCCCACAAAGAGAGTTATTCCCACTAAGAGAATATCCTATTCCCACAAAGAGAAATACTCCCACAAAGAGAGAGACTAACTCCCACAAAGAGAATTAGTGTTACTAAGAAACACCAAGTAAAATAAATACTCTTACATATGCCTTGAGATGCTTACTCATAGATGAATGTAAGGCATGAAAGCGGATCTCCAAGTGTTAAGATTTTCTTGAAAGCACTTGGATGATTTTCCTTGAGCTTGACTTCAATGCATGAAGAGAAATGTGAGCTCAAAGAGGGAAATGAGAGAGTATGAGAGTGGCTTATTGTATCTCAAAAGATTTTCAATAGCATCAAGAAGTTCCAATGAACTCAGCCCTCTCATATATATAGGAACCCTATATCAACTCTCAAAACCCAAGAAAACAGCAAAAAACATAAAGCTGCAACGGCTAGTTTCTGGGTAGAAATGTCACTGACAGTCGACTGATGAACAAATGACAGTCGACTGTCCAACGGCTAGAAAATATCCAACGGCTATAATCCGAGCCACGACAGTCGACTGATGAAGTCAATACAATCAACTGTAAACAGGACATGCGCCTGAAAAACCATCAGGAGGCGACTGCTGCAGGGGAATGGAATAAAATAGAGAGTTGCACTATGTCTCCCAATATGCATACAGGTGACTGAAGAACAAACGACAGTCGACTGTTAATCCTTCATCAGTCGACTGAAGCAGAAGATGGAGAAAAACACAGAGATGCAAGATATGCACTTACGCCTTTCAGACGACTGTTGACCATATCACAGGCGACTGTAAATATACAGGCGACTGTAAATTGATCATCAGTCGACTGATGCGATAAGCTCAAGAAGAGTCAATAGAAATGTTGACTTGAGCAGTGCATCACAGTTGACTGTAGAAGGCTCGACAGGCGACTGGAAATCATCCAGTCGACTGTAAATCCTTCAGCAGGCGACTAATGGACAGCCAGAGACTCCAAATGAGTTTTTGGACAAGATGAACCTATTAGGTTGGTTTCTATGATAATCCTAAGGCTCACTAAGATGGTTAAAGTGCATATGCATGAATGAGTAGACCATCTAATAAGGCAATACATTAACCTAGACTCAAATGAGAGAGCATACAATAAAGGAAATATTACATGGATTACACTGCTTTCCTTAGAGTCTATGTCTTCAATCTTGATGCCTTGATGCTCCCCATCATATCCAAGCTTTGGCACCCCTTGAGTCCAAGCTTTGGCCCTTCTCCATTTGATGTCCATCTTTGCACCAAGTGTTTAGTCTCCAAAAATGATATCCTTGAAAAGTAACTAAGAGACTAAAACAATAGAGTCATTAGCAACAACATAATGTTGTGATCATCATCAAAATAACATTGGTATGAAACACCAATACTCAACAATCTCCCCCTTTTTGATGATGACACACATTATGTAAAACATAAAGAAAGAAAGCACAATGCTACTGAGCTCCCCCTACTTATATGCACCAATTGTAAAATGAGATACACAATAGTAAATACTCATTATACTAAATGAAATAATGAGACATCATGGTGACATATGATAGGTATGGATTACATAAACCAATTGCAATAATAGATAATCATGCACACTTGAATGGTTTATACAATCCCACATATCTCTCCCCATAGATATATCTCCCCCCAAATGCATATGTATGAAATACAAGATTTACATTTACATAATGCATATATCTCTCCCCCTTGACATCGTCAAAAAGGTGGACATAAAAAATATCCCCCTTGACATCTTAATCAAAGATGTGACAATATGCAAGAGTAAAGAAATGTATGATACCAAATTGTAAAAATTTAGTGGGTATCAATCATTATCCCATGCTCCCCTTAGATCATAGAAATGGTCAAATTTTGACTTCTGGAATCTAATACCAATTGTAAAGTAGGAGATAAACAATCTCTTACAATTGAGGTAATACCAATTGTAGACAAAGAATTTTTAAAGATAATCCTCTTTACCAATTGATATACATATATTGGAGCCATGAGCCTAAGGTGTATCAAAGCAATAGATATGAAAAATCAAGCTTCAATGATACACAATGACATTGCCAAACAAATTATAACATGAAACATGTTGGCAATATCCAAGGGTTTTAGTTTGAGACCAAAAATAACCAATTGTAAACAATGATCTCAAACACACCCCAAAATGAGAGTCAAAATATGTTTTTTTGAAAATATTTTAAACATACAACATATTAACTCCCCCATTGACATACATATGGATCAACAAATGCATATATGTCAATGTATTCCCCAAGGTCCCTATTTTCAGGAAAAAATAAATTTGAAAACATTTTCAAAATCATAAAACACACACAAACAATGGGTATGCTAAACATAAACATTTAAGCATAATACCCATGCAATATGCATATGTGTGAGGAACCTAAACATTAGAAAACCAAACCCAAAAGGAGTTTGATTTCCTAATGTAATCACATGAGGTGACCACATCCCTAACTAGAGAGTTGATGTAACTATCCCTCTCTTACACACTAACCTTAGTGGGAATCCATAAACTCAAGGATTTCCTAAGCAAGTGGTTTGCCTTGCAAGAGGGATGGATGTGGCATGCTTAGGTGTTGAAGAGAATTTCTTGGCATGCGTAGAATGAAGATTTTGCTTCTTAACTAAAAATGAAGAGTTTTCATTCTTTCTCATCACCTTGTGACTTCTTGTTGGTGTTATTGTTATACAAGAAGTCATGGTGATTCTTCTTAGGTGCTTTAGCAATATTTCTTGTATTTGCACCTTAAGAGGAATTAGAGGTGTGTTTGGGTACCACATTTTGAATATACCCCAAGCCTCCTCTATGGTTTGTCGGATGTTGTTTTTCAAGCAAACCGTGGAGTGAATCCCTAGAATACACAAAGCTTTTGAGCTTACGGAATTCCTCTTCACATTTCAACGTAAGTTGTTGAATGCGAGTTTCTAAGCTAAGGTTTTGAGTTACTAAATTATCATTAGACATACTCAATTCCTTAATTTGAGAGAGAAGTGTGTGTCTCTCACTAGTGTCACATACATGCAAAGCATCATTATCATTTACACTAGTGGATTCTAAGGCATGCAACCTACTCATAGCATTTTTAAATTTATCTTTCAATTTAGCATATGAGTCGATGCACTTACTTGCCCTATTGGAGACCACATTGAAGCGGTATTCGAGCTCCTCGTAGGATAGCTTTTCCTCCTCAACTTCCTCATCATTTTCCTCCTCAACTTCCTCATCGTTTTCTTCCTCGCTAGAGCTTGATGAAGACTCTTCCCCATTAGCCATGAAGGACATTTCCTCTTTGGAGTTTAGCCATGCCTCTATCTCTTCATCGCTTGAGCTAGAGGAGATTGATGAAGAATCATCAAAAGCCGCGAAGCACATGTGAGCTTGCTCTGTGTCATCCTCTTCTTCATCATTTGATGTGTCCACATCGGAATCATCAAATGGGCCGACAAGTCCCTTCTTTTGGTTCTTGAACTTGGACTTGACTTTCCAATTCTTCTTCTCTTTACCCTTATAAGTATCTTTGGTGGGTTCGGAAGGGCA
Organism: Scilla litardierei; assembly: GCA_030789695.1. Taxonomy (NCBI): domain Eukaryota; kingdom Viridiplantae; phylum Streptophyta; class Magnoliopsida; order Asparagales; family Asparagaceae; genus Scilla; species Scilla litardierei. Next base: position 72,095,953 of record CM061137.1, read on the forward strand.
TTCGGTAGAAAGATGACCTTTTCCTGTACAATTGAAACAAATAAAATTGTTAGATTTGGAGGCAAACTTTGACAAAGATTTACCTTGTATGTCCTTGAGGAATGTCTTGAATCGCTTGGAAAGCTTGATGTAATCATCACCGCTAACATCTTCTTCTTCTTCTTCACTCGGAGCTTCCCGTTGGAACTTCTTTCTCCACTTGATTTGCTGTAACGGTACGTTTTCGTTGTACTTCGTTCGTGCACGTGCTTTTGGCCGTGCACGTGTTTATTTTAGACTTTATTTGATTGTGAACACTTTTGTGTGATATGCCGTTGTGAACGTCTCTTAGAGTATTAAATAGTGGCACTATCTTGGAACGACACTTCTCGAGTCGTTTTTCCACAATTTAAACTTACTCGATGAGACGTGACGATTTTCACTTTTGACGGGAGACGTTTCTATTTTTAGTTTCGTCATCCGACGTCGAAATTGAGATCCGTCTTCTTAGTTAGCTCACTTTAGTCATCACGATCACCCCGATATTTATTTTATAATTTTTGGAGTTTATTTGACCACTTTTATATTTTTTAACAAGTTTTATATTATTTTTAATAATTAATTTATAAATTATTTTCGGCCAAATAAAATTTATTTGAGTTTTAAACGTTTTAAAGAATTTTTGAGCCAATTTCCAGCTCATTTGGACCAGGTCAAACCCTTGGGTGAGTTGGAGAAGTTGAATTTCAAATTTTAAATCTTTTTGAACTTCTAATCCTATTAGATTTAGCCCTAGACCAAGTCAACCCATCTACACTATATAAGCAACCCCTAGCAAGACCTATTTTCGCAAGAAATTAGCCCTAGCATCTTCCAAACTTGAAATTGGACGTTGCGACGATTCGTCGCAACGTTGCGACGTTCGGCCCCCGCACGACCGAAGAAACCACGCCCGTTCCCCCGCTCCGACCGAAGGCCAACCCCGCATCCGCCCCGCTCCGCACGCAGCAGCGACCGACCGCCCCGTTCCCTTGGTCTGACCGAGGCCTTGGCCCGCACAGCGCTCCGCATCGGACCCCCGCTTGTCGCCCCGCTCCGCACCCCGCACGACCGACCCGCTGCTCCGCACCGATCGACGTTGCAAGTGTTGCAACGTTGCAACATCGCCTCACCCGCATCCAAGCGCCTGACCGACTCTCCCCATCGATCTGACCGAAGGAAATCTCGCACCACAGCCACCCCGCAGCCGCTGCACGCCCCAAGCGCCGTTCCCCTGTGTCTGACCGAGCCAAGTCCCCGCACCGAGGCTGTACGACCGAGAGCCACTCGTCGCAACCCCGCATCCGCCGCACCACTTGCCTCCGTGGGCCCCCCAAGTTCTCCAGAGGTATTGTGGGTCCCCCAAAGGTCCCTAGGACTACTGTGGGCCCCACCTTGGTGCGTTCTCTTCGACGATTCGCCGCGTACGACGTCGTCGCACGTCGTAGCCCGTCGTCGCACGTGCTAGCTTTGGAATCTGGAATCGTCGCCCGGGTTGATTGCTCTGAAATTTCCAGCGAGGAATCTAATTGGAATCTGGACTTGGAGCGCGATCTTTTATTCCAACCCCCGGCGTCGCTACCCGACGCCGGTGTAGCTTTCGCGTCGTGTTGAGGTAACGTTTTGCACCCCTAGGACCCCCAACCCAATTGCATGCTAACCAAGACTAAAAATCAGTATTTTAAAGTATTTTAAATGTTTTAGAATTCACTAATCAAGATTAATAAAACGGATGTAGGCCGGTGGACTTGTGCACGTAGGAATCGTGACTTTGGACTCGTTGGACGGTGTTTTCTTGACGTGATAGTTGCAGGCAAGTGAAACTTGCCAACTCTTGTGTAGGGCCATGTTTTTAGGCCACTTCCTTGCTTTTAGCGTAAAAGAGACTAGTCAGTGAAATGATAGCTGGCTAGACGCCCACTTGATCTAGTTTGACAACGAAACTAGATCCGTCACCTAAATGATCTAGCTTGACAACGAAGCTAGATCCAACCCTTAAACTTGTCATTCATGCATGCTAAACTGTCACGTTTACTTTTCTTACCTGTACGCTTTACTACTTGCCATGCCATGTCATCCATGCATTGAATGTTGCATTCGTAGCACACGCTACAATACTTGTACTCGTACTCCTTGTCCGGCTAGGTTCACCCCCTACGCCATACTTGTTTAAAACACTTCCTGGCTCGTGATCCAGAAGCGAGCATTCCGTGTTCGGGGGTAAGGCCCTGGCTCGACACACGTGGAGGGGTAGGGATAAACGGTTGCTTGAGCTTAGGAGTTGCCCGCGCAGCCACTCTAGCCAAAAGACGGAATCTCTGTGCACGAGGTGCTTACTTTACTTGTCGTGTACTTGTCTTGTGAATGTCATGCCATGCTCGTACTTTACTTTACTTTACTTTACCTGTTGCACTCATTACTTTAACTGCCATGTCATCGCATCATGCTAGAACTGCTAGGTTGCTTTACTTTTCCCACTTCCAGTTTCCTTGCACAAGTCTTCCAGACTTGCTGACATGTGCCCCTTGCTCTTTTGGGTGTCACATGTTAGACCCTGAGCCAGAGACAGTTGCTGAGGACGAGGTGTTTGCTAACGCTGAGCCCGAGCCTACGTTCGTTGAGGAGTTCGAGGACACCGGAGACCAGTCTTAGAGACTGATTTTACTTGCTTTTGATTTAGGTTGCTGTTAGTTGTCGGTGCTTGCACCTTTTCTTTGTTTTCGTACTTTGAACTTTTGTTGGCCATGTTGGGCCTCTTTTAGACTCTTTTATTTTAGCCTGGTGGCTTTTTCTGCGATGTTGAGATTTATTATTATGGATATTCTGAGATGTTCTTTTTGACTCTTTCGTTATTATTATCTTTGTTTCGTTTCGCGTTGCAAGGACCTGCAGTTTAAAGTGATTGACGCTTATCGGACTTGCGGCTTTGTAGCTTCAAGTCTGAGCGGACCTTCTCACGCTTCGCCTCCACGTTTTTGGGAAGCGGGGCGTGACAGGTTTTGTTGGTGGCCCATGCAGGTCCCTTCTTGCGATTGCGAACTAACGGAACAACGATAATAAACGGAATATCCATTAAATAAATTACAACATCCAAGTCATTAAGCTTTGAGTCTAATTTGTTTGCTCGTTTTCTATGTCATTAGATGGCTGGACGACGACAGACCCGATCTGGCAGTGGGCCCAATCGTGCTGAGGTACCGGATAGAGAGCCCACCAATGCTGAGATCATGAGGATGATGCATCAGATGATGCAGGTACAGCAGGGCATGCTCCAGAACACTCAGAGCGCTCCTCGCCACGAGCCAGGAGCAAAGCAGTTTCGGGAGCTGGGCCCGACGTACTTTGATGGATCTGAAGGACCGATGGCTGCAGAGGAGTGGATCAGAAATACCGAGGATAATCTGAAGATGTCGAAGGTCAACCCGGCTGGATGGGTTGATCTGGCAAAGAGGCAGCTGAAGGATAATGCCCGAAACTGGTGGGATGCAGAGGAGGAGCTGTTGGTGAGCCCTATACCTTGGGCTACTTTCAAGTCTAGATTCGATGAGGAGTACTTTCCGAAGGCTGCTAGGAGGGAGATGTTGCAGCGCTTCATTGAGCTGAAGCAGGGGAGTCTGACGGTGGACCAGTACCACCAGGAGTTTACTAGATTGAGTCGCTTCGCGCCGAAGATGGTAGAGGATGCTGAGGAGAAGGCTCAGAAGTTTCTACAGGGTCTTTCTCTAGACTTGCAGAGTCTGGTGTCTACGTCGGACATGGAGTCTTATCAGAAGTTGCTGGTAGCTGCTCGGAGACAGGAGAAGATTGCAAAGCAGAAGAGAGGACTGATTTCTGGAGCTGGGAAGAGTCCTATGGAGCAGGTCAGAGGAGTGGTTAGGCCTGGGACTAGGCCTAATCAGACGGTGCAGTTCAAGAAGCCAGGTGGGCCTACTCTGAAGACTTGCTATTTCTGTGGCAAGACCGTGCATATCAAGGATCAGTGTAGGAAGATGTTGGGACAGTGCCTGGTTTGTGGAGACCCTACTCATGCTATGAAGGACTGCCCGAGTTCTAAGCAACCCTGGAAGGATCCCGTTGCCGCACAGCCGTTGCAGCAGAGAGCACTTGTACCTGCAGGGCGTGGAGCACCTCTCGCTCCTCAGAGGCAGGCCTTCCAGCAGGCCGTGCAGCCGAGGAGGCAGGCTTACCTGATGACGGCAGTGGAGAACGAGGCTGCGGATGAGGTTATCGCAGGTAACTCTCAAACTAGTTGTTTCCTTCCTTAGATAGTTTTGATTTTAGTCTATGTTTGAATTGATTGCATCTGATCGTTTGATTAGAATAGGGCTTGATTGTTAGATTATTTGTTAGGTGTGATTTTGGTGTGCACATTTCCTGCACGAGTCCTCTTTGACTCAGGTGCATCGATGTGCATTATATCTCGGAGCTTCGTCGAGAAGCATTCCTTGACGACTTCCCCTCTTCCCAAGAGTTGGAACATCGTCACGGGAAATGGCGTGATCTCGGTGCATCGTGGGTGCACTTCTTGCCCTTTGGTGGTCTGTGGACATGAGCTTTACGCTGACTTTATTGTCCACGACATCATCAACTACGATGCCGTGCTCGGGATGGATTGGCTTGCGAGCTTCTATGCTACGATCGATTATCGGAGGAAGAAGGTGGTGTTCGAGATCCCCGGACATCCGGTGTTTGAGTTCAGTCGAGGTAGCGGTTCGCTTGGCCCCGTCAGGTTTCGGGCCAAGCCGGTGGAGCTTGTTGCTATGCAGATGGAGCAGGATAGACCAGCTGTGGTACGTGAATTCGACGACGTCTTCCCTGAGGAGATGTCTGGGCTGCCACCCGATCGAGCTCTCAGGTTTTCGATCGATCTTATGCCGAGAGCGCAGCCTATTTCGAAGGCGCCGTATCGGATGGCTCCAGCAGAGTTGGAGGAGTTGCGTAGGCAGCTGGACGAGCTTTTGCAGAAAGGATTCATCAATCCGAGTGTGTCTCCGTGGGGAGCACCTGTGTTGCTGGTGAAGAAGAAGGATGGCTCGCGTCACATGTGTGTGGATTACCGGGAGCTGAATGCAGTGACTATCAAGAATAAATATCCCTTGCCTCGGATAGATGACATCTTTGATCAGCTCGGAGGATCGAGGGTGTTCTCTAAATTGGATTTGAGAAGTGGCTACCATCAGCTTAAGGTGAAGAAGGACGACATCCCGAAGACAGCTTTCAGGACTAAGTATGGTCACTACGAGTTCGTGGTTATGCCCTTCGGCGTAACCAATGCGCCCGCAGTCTTTATGAACCTGATGAATCTGGTCTTCTACGACTTTCTAGACAAGTTCGTCGTCATCTTCATTGACGATATTCTGATCTATTCAAAGTCAGATGAAGAGCATGCCTCGCACTTGAGGACCGTGTTGGAGATCTTGAGGAAGCATCGTTTGTATGCTAAGTATTCCAAGTGCGAGTTTTGGCTGGATAGAGTTGCCTTTCTCGGGCATGTGGTGTCTGGTGATGGAATTTCTGTGGATCCCGAGAAGATTGTGGCTATCAGAGAGTGGCCGGTTCCGCAGTCGGCGTCAGAGATTCGGAGTTTCCTTGGACTTGCAGGCTATTACCGACGTTTCATTAAGGACTTTTCTCGGATTGCTGAGCCGATGACCAGACTTACGCGGAAGGATGTACCTTATGTTTGGTCCGATGATTGCGAGAAGGCTTTTGGTATCCTGAAGGAGAGGTTGACGACTGCCCCTGTACTTGCTGTGCCTGATCGGAGTGGAGGATTCGAGATCTTTTGCGATGCTTCTGGAAAGGGTCTTGGATGTGTGTTGCATCAGCATGGGCATGTGGTTGCGTATGCTTCTCGTCAGCTTAAGGCTCATGAGAAGAATTACCCGACACATGATTTGGAGTTGGCTGCCGTCGTGTTTGCGCTGAAGATTTGGAGGCACTTCCTGCTGAGTGAGAAGGTGAAGATCTTCACCGATCACAAAAGCTTGAAGTATATATTTACACAGAAGGAGCTCAACATACGACAGCGTTGATGGTTGGAGCTCATGGCAGACTACGAGATTGACTTGCAGTATCACCCTGGCAAGGTGAATGTGGTTCCGGATGCGCTGAGCAGACTTCCAGCGGTGATGATGTTGACCTCGCAGTGGAGATTGCAGCAGGATTTTTGCGAGACCGGTATCGAGATTATTCTTCCGGGAGAGACTTCTATGATGATGAGCATGCAGATATAATCGACGATCGTGGATAGGATCAAGGCTGGACAGGCTGGAGATGCTAAGCTGGTGAAGATTCGGGAGCAGGTGGAAGCCGGTCTGCGGACTGACTTCTTGATTCACGAAGATGGTTCGTTGAGATTTGGAGCCAGGTTGTGTGTGCCGGCTGGAGATATCAGAGAGGAATTATTGGTCGAGGCACACAGTTCGCCGTATTCTGTGCATCCTGGTGGGACCAAGATGTACAAGGATCTTCGTCTGAACTTTTGGTGGCATGGTATGAAGAGGAGTGTGGCTCGGAGTGTAGCCAAGTGCTTGGTGTGCCAACAAGTAAAGGCGGAGCATCAGCATACGGCAGGGTTGCTACAACCGCTTCCGATTCCAGAGTGGAAGTGGCAGCACATCACTATGGATTTCGTGACTGGACTACCTCGGAGTCCAAAGCAGAACGACGCGATTTGGGTGATCGTAGATCGATTGACCAAATCTGCGCACTTTATTCCTTTCCGAGTAGGACAGTCTACCGAGACGCTAGCAAGGAGATACATGGAGGTAAATTCGTTTACTATCCGTTTCTATTTCCTTTTCCTAGTTTAGATAGTGATGTAACGTGAATCGTGCAGGGGATCGTACGACTTCACGGAGTCCCCGTGAGTATCGTGTCGGACAGAGACACGAGATTCACATCTCAGTTTTGGCAGAGTCTGCAGAAGAGCTTGGGTACGAGTCTGAGTTTCAGCACGGCGTACCACCCGCAGACGGATGGCCAGTCCGAGAGGACGATTCAGATTTTGGAGGATATGTTGCGAGCTTGCATGCTGGACTTTAAGGGATCTTGGGAGGATCATCTCCATCACGTTGAGTTTGCCTACAATAACAGCTACCAGGCGAGTATTGGAATGGCGCCTTTCGTCGCGCTATACGGAAAGAAATGTCGATCGCCACTGAGCTGGGATGACGTTGGAGATCGGGAGCTGTTAGGACCGGAGATGATCGTGGAGGCCGTGGATGTTGTGAGGAATATTCGAGAGAAGCTGAGGATTACGCAGGACCGTTTCAAGCATTGGGCAGATGCTAAACGGAGGCCTTTGGAGTTTCAGCCTGGCGATCATGTCTTTCTGAAGATTTCTCCGAACCGCGGAGTTATTCGATTCGGGAAGAGAGGCAAGCTGAGTCCGAGGTTCATTGGACCGTTCGACGTCCTGGAGAGAGTTGGAGCTGTGGCTTATCGCTTGGCGTTGCCACCGTCGCTTGTGAGAGTTCACGACGTATTTCACGTATCTCAGTTACGTCGATACGTTAGTGATCCCTCCCACGCTGTGGATTTCTCGGAGATTACGGTTCGTCCGGATCTGTCTTATGATCAGCAGCCGGTTGAGATTCTGGATCGTCGACAGAAGCAACTGAGGAATAAGACCGTCGACTTGGTTCGTGTGCAGTGGCGTCACGGTTCCCCCGGTGAGTCCACCTGGGAGCGTGAAGATGATATGAGAGAGCGTTTCCAGCACCTTTTCCCGAGCAGTGCTTGATGTTGATTCCGAGGACGGAATCATTTCTAAGGTGGGGAGGATGTAACGGTACGTTTTCGTTGTACTTCGTTCGTGCACGTGCTTTTGGCCGTGCACGTGTTTATTTTAGACTTTATTTGATTGTGAACACTTTTGTGTGATATGCCGTTGTGAACGTCTCTGAGAGTATTAAATAGTGGCACTATCTTGGAACGACACTTCTCGAGTCGTTTTTCCACAATTTAAACTTACTCGATGAGACGTGACGATTTTCACTTTTGACGGGAGACGTTTCTATTTTTAGTTTCGTCGTCCGACGTCGAAATTGAGATCCGTCTTCTTAGTTAGCTCACTTTAGTCATCACGATCACCCTGATATTTATTTTATAATTTTTGGAGTTTATTTGACCACTTTTATATTTTTAACAAGTTTTATATTATTTTTAATAATTAATTTATAAATTATTTTCGGCCAAATAAAATTTATTTGATTTTTAAACGTTTTAAAGAATTTTTGAGCCAATTTCCAGCTCATTTGGACCAGGTCAAACCCTTGGGTGAGTTGGAGAAGTTGAATTTCAAATTTTAAATCTTTTTGAACTTCTAATCCTATTAGATTTAGCCCTAGACCAAGTCAACCCATCTACACTATGTAGCAACCCCTAGCAAGACCTATTTTCGCAAGAAATTAGCCCTAGCCTCTTCCAAACTTGAAATTGGACGTTGCGATGATTCGTCGCAACGTTGCGACGTTCGGCCCCCGCACGACCGAAGAAACCACGCCCGTTCCCCCGCTCCGACCGAAGGCCAACCCCGCATCCGCCCCGCTCCGCACGCAGCAGCGACCGACCGCCCCGTTCCCTCGGTCTGACCGAGGCCTTGGCCCGCACAGCGCTCCGCATCGGACCCCCGCTTGTCGCCCCGCTCCGCACCCCGCACGACCGACCCGCTGCTCCGCACCGATCGACGTTGCAAGTGTTGCAACGTTGCAACATCCCCTCGCCCGCATCCAAGCGCCTGACCGACTCTCCCCATCGATCTGACCGAAGGAAATCTCGCACCACAGCCACCCCGCAGCCGCTGCACGCCCCCAAGCGCCGTTCCCCTGTGTCTGACCGAGCCAAGTCCCCGCACCGAGGCTGTACGACCGAGAGCCACTCGTCGCAACCCCGCATCCACCGCACCACTTGCCTCCGTGGGCCCCCCAAGTTCTCCAGAGGTATTGTGGGTCCCCCAAAGGTCCCTAGGACTACTGTGGGCCCCACCTTGGTGCGTTCTCTTCGACGATTCGCCGCATACGACGTCGTCGCACGTCGTAGCCCGTCGTCGCACGTGCTAGCTTTGGAATCTGGAATCGTCGCCCGGGTTGATTGCTCTGAAATTTCCAGCGAGGAATCTAATTGGAATCTGGACTTGGAGCGCGATCTTTTATTCCAACCCCCGGCGTCGCTACCCGACGCCGGTGTAGCTTTCGCGTCGTGTTGAGGTAACGTTTTGCACCCCTAGGACCCCCAACCCAATTGCATGCTAACCAAGACTAAAAATCAGTATTTTAAAGTATTTTAAATGTTTTAGAATTCACTAATCAAGATTAATAAAACGGATGTAGGCCGGTGGACTTGTGCACGTAGGAATCGTGACTTTGGACTCGTTGGACGGTGTTTTCTTGACGTGATAGTTGCAGGCAAGTGAAACTTGCCAACTCTTGTGTAGGGCCATGTTTTTAGGCCACTTCCTTGCTTTTAGCGTAAAAGAGACTAGTCAGTGAAATGATAGCTGGCTAGACGCCCACTTGATCTAGTTTGACAACGAAACTAGATCCGTCACCTAAATGATCTAGCTTGACAACGAAGCTAGATCCAACCCTTAAACTTGTCATTCATGCATGCTGAACTGTCACGTTTACTTTTCTTACCTGTACGCTTTGCTACTTGCCATGCCATGTCATCCATGCATTGAATGTTGCATTCGTAGCACACGCTACAATACTTGTACTCGTACTCCTTATCCGGCTAGGTGCACCCCTACGCCATACTTATTTAAAACACTTTCTGGCTCGTGATCTAGAAGCGAGCATTCCGTGTTCGGGGGTAAGGCCCTGGCTCGACACACGTGGAGGGGTAGGGATAAACGGTTGCTTGAGCTTAGGAGTTGGCCCGCGCAGCCACTCTAGCCAAAAGACAGAATCTCTGTGCACGAGGTGCTTACTTTACTTGTCGTGTACTTGTCTTGTGAATGTCATGCCATGCTCGTACTTTACTTTACTTTACCTGTTGCACTCATTATTTTAACTGCCATGTCATCGCATCATGCTAGAACTGCTAGGTTGCTTTACTTTTCCCACTTCCATTTTCCTTGCACAAGTCTTCCAGACTTGCTGACATGTGCCCCTTGCTCTTTTGGGTGTCACATGTTAGACCCTGAGCCAGAGACAGTTGCTGAGGACGAGGTGTTTGCTGACGCTGAGCCCGAGCCTACGTTCGTTGAGGAGTTCGAGGACACCGGAGACCAGTCTTAGAGACTGATTTTACTTGCTTTTGCTTTAGGTTGCTGTTAATTGTCGGTGTTTGCACCTTTTCTTTGTTTTCGTACTTTGTACTTTTGTTGGCCATGCTGGGCCTCTTTTAGACTCTTTTATTTTAGCCTGGTGGCTTTTTCTGCGATGTTGAGATTTATTATTATGGATATTCTGAGATGTTCTTTTTGTCTCTTTCGTTATTATTATCTTTGTTTCGTTTCGCGTTGCAAGGACCTGCAGTTTAAAGTGATTGACGCTTATCGGACTTGCGGCTTTGTAGCTTCAAGTCTGAGCGGACCTTCTCATGCTTCGCCTCCACGTTTTTGGGAAGCGGGGCGTGACATTTGCTCCTTCTCGACATGGAATGCGACCCCCTTTTGCTTCTCGGGATTGGTTGGTTGAATCTCTTTCTTATGAAGAAGTTTTACTTCATGAGAAATCTCCAATGTATGCCAAATTTCATTGGCCGATATGCACATGGAGATGTGGTTTAACTCATTTGAAGTGAGGGCACAATAGAATGCATTCATAGCCCTCGCATTGACTTTGATCGAGTCCTTCTCCGCCTTAGTTCTAGAAGCCGCGGATGAAGTAGGCTCCTCAAATGGCAACTCCGTAATTTCCCATAGGTCTTGACCCTTCATGCAGATCATCATCCCGATCTTCTAACTTGGGTAGTTGGTTCTGTTGAAGAGCGGGGGGGGAGCAGTTGAATGACCTTCTTCATGAGACGCGGATGTAGGGTTAAATGCCATCGTTGCAGTATGCTATAACCTCGCTCTGATACCAATTGTAAGGATCACATTACCCTTGCAATACTAACAACAACACACTAGAGGGGGGTGAATGGCAATAAATCGTGCAATTAAAATTTAATTTGCAAATGTGGAATAATAAATGCAAGAGGAATTAATCAACACAATCAATTCAAACGTAAACACAGAAATTACCATCGTTCCCCAAACTTGGGTACGTCCAACCGCACCAATATTCACTATATTCCCACAAAGAGAAGTGAATACAAATCCCGCAAAGAGATACCTCCCCAAGAGGATTTTGCCCTACACAAGGACCCAACCAACCCTGCATAAGGGTTAAACTCCCACCTAGAGAATTACTAACTCCCGCTCAGAGAATTAGTGTAACGGTCGGTTTCTGATCGTAATTTCTTTGTGCACGTGCGCTTGACCGTGCACGTATTTATTTTAGACTTTGTTTGTTTCCGAACCCTATCGTGTGATATGTCGTTGTGACTCTCTCTGAGGGTACTACATTTGTCGTGTTGGCTTGCAACGTCATTTCACGGGCCGTTCGCCCACGATTTGACCTTATCCGAGGAGACGTCGCGTATCTCACTTTTCACTTGAGGCGTTTTTATTTTTAATTTCATTTCTCGTCATCGAAATTGTAATCCGTCTCTTCTGACTTCTTTCTTTCATCGCCCCGGTCGCCCCGGTATTTTTATTATAATTTTTGGGCACCGTTTGACCCTTGTGCACTAGTAGAGCCAGTTAATTACAAGTTTGCCCCTAACAATTTAACCCTATTAAACCCTAATTAACCCTAATTGGCAGCCCCCATCACGTGTGACCCTCTTCTAGTCACGTGGGCCCCACCCCTATAAAGAAAAACCTAGTATTCCTAAAACTTTCACAGCCGCAACCAATTGTTTTTGCGCCGGCCCTAGAAACCCAAAGCCCCTCACGCAAACCCCCTTCCTCTCCCACCTGAGCCCACGCCGGAGGCCGCCGCCGCCGCCGATCATCAGCATCAGCCTACCCCGACTCCCCTCTCTCGCCTGCGACCCCGTGCGCCGCCCCTCACCGCCGCTACAGCCATGGATCCGCCGGAATCGCGCACAGCAGCAGCAGCAGCTCGCCACGGTCGCCGCCGCCGCCGTCACCGCCGGAGCCCCCTCGCCGTTGCCGTGGACCCCTCTGTGTCTCTCCTCGCTGTTGGCAGCGACCCAAGGCCGCAACTCCTCTGAAACAGCGAGTTTGCTTGCTGTTTTGCGTGTTTGACGCCGTACCGACACGTCGCCAAGATCTCGTCGTCTCTCCTCGTTGTTGGAGCCCTCCGACAGTCTCCTACACCTCCTGGGAGTATTTATCGACGTCTCGAGCCTCTCCTACGACTCCCGACATCGTAGGCGTTGGATACGACGAACCGTTCATCTCGGTTGTCGCTGCAGCTCTCCGGAAGCCGTAGAACGCCTACCCGACGCGCTGCTCGCTGATTCACCCTCACCCACTGTTCACGTGCTTCGTCCGCTGCCCGGACGTGTCCCTCTACGCTACCCGTAGCCGAGACGCCGTAGGTGACTCAGATTTTCTACCGTTCAGACACTACATCCGCTCCACCCCAGACTCCGGAGAGGTTAGTTACCGAAACTCGTAGCGCAACCCAAACCGTAGCCAAAACTGAAAACCTAACTAAAAACGGCAACTAAACTCGCTAAATTTATTTTCTGCTCTTTTAAAAAGTTGTGAACAATAGAATCGACGATCGGACTTTTGAACTGTGCACATAGGATAGAATCGTCGGATAGGCTGATCAGACACTTTTGACTTGCGACAGTTAGGGTAGCCACGCCTAACTTAGAAATGAACCTAAATAGGATTTGACGGAAATCGTGACTTGACACCGTCGCTGTGATCCCTTTTCAGACGGACTACCGTGGACGCGACGACTGGACGAGACGCCTCGGACAGACAACGCACTCGCCATTCCAGGCAAGTGTATCCACTTGCGTTTTGACCGTGCCTTAGTTCTAGTTTGTAGAACTGTTAGATTGTGTGTGATGAGAACCGGACGTGAAATGATAGCGTCCGGGATGACCCGTGACGGCTCAGACTTGACGACGAAGTCTGAGCCTGACAACAATAAACTGCTGACATCATAGGACTATCTTGTGTGTGCGTGTGTGTGGACACCCTAGAATAACTTTCCCTACACTTGTCATGTCGTGTCCTGTTACACAAAAAGCCTTCGGGCATTTCGGATGCTTCCCTCCGCGGAAGTGATCCCTGTTACAAAAAGCCTTCGGGCGTTTCGGATGCTTCCCTCCGTGGAAGTGATCCCTGTTACAAAAAGCCTTCGGGCGTTTCGGATGCTTCCCTCCGCGGAAGTGATCCCTGTTACAAAAAGCCTTCGGGCCTGTTACAAAAAGCCTTCGGGCATTTCGGATGCTTCCCTCCGCGGAAGTGATCCCTGTTACAAAAAGCCTTCGGGCGTTTCGGATGTTTCCCTAACGGAAATGATCCCTGTAAATCTTGTCCTGAGTTCCTGGGTTTGGGGTTGGGTTGAGCGTGCGCACGACAAGAGGGTCTGATCCCCCTCGAACCGTAAGGCGTGAACCCTTTCGTGTCTTACTTGTCTTGTCCCGTCTTGTCATGTCCGGTCCCGTCATGTCCCGTCTTGTCTTGACACCTGTAGGTTAGTCCCGTAGTCGGTAGCACACGCTACGTCTACTGCTTGCTACGTTTACTTTTCCTGCTACGCTACTTTTCGTACTCAGTCATAACCCCAGCATGCTAAAACAACCAGTAAATCATTGTTAAAAGTTGATACACTTGCAGTAGAGTCTGGCCGTTTGTGTAGACTTTGCCTGACGTACAGTTTTCTTCTTTTGGTGCTGTACGTCAGGTGTGGAGCCAGAGTACGAGTACGAGGCGGACTTGCCAGTTGACTTGGAGCGGAGGGCGTTGATCCGGTGTACGATCCAGAGGACGATCAGAGTTAGAGATCTTCTGTTGCTGTTCCAGAGTTATCCATTTCAGTTAGAGTTGGGTGCGTTGCACTCTTACTTTCTCGTCTAGGTTGGGTGCTTGCACCATTAGTTTCCCTTTCAGCAGTTGTAGCCGTCTTCGGCATTTTTAGACTCTCAGTACTTTGATGATAAACTTTGGAATAAAATGAAATGTTCTTTTCAGTACTTTTGTTATCTCGTACTAACTTGCAGGGACCTGTACTTTCGCTATGGAATACTACAGACGCTTATTGGGTCCGGGCTCTTAGCCCCGGCCTAAGCGGGCCTTCGTCACGCTTCGCCTCCGTGTTTTTGGGAAGCGGGGCGTGACAGGTTTTAGTGGTGGCCCATGCAGGTCCCCTCTTCTGTGAGTACGGAATAATTGAAGTATTAAATTTCATTTTATTATCATCCGGTAATTGTACGAGTCTAATCTGTGTCTTTCTGTCAATAGGATGGCAGGACGACGTGTTACCCGATCGGGGAGCTCTGGAGATGGGATTCAGGAAGACCAGAGCGGAGACTTCCGTCAGGTTCTGGGCGTGATGAGAGAGATGCTGGAGGTGCAGCATCAGTTGGTTCAGCAGTCCCAGCGTGCTGCCCAGGCTGTCCCAGTTGCACCACCCCCACCTCCGCCTGCCCCTCGAGCTGCTCCAGGAGTGAAGCAGTTCAACGATCTCCAGCCGAGGACATTTTCGGGGAAGGAGTGACCCCTAGCTGCTGACGAGTGGATCCAGAGCACAGAGGAGAAGTTAGTTGCTGCGAAGATTCCAGACGATACCCGAGTGGAGATAGCGAAGATGCAGCTGACGGAGAATGCGAGGAACTGGTGGCGCCTTGAGGAGAGGCGTCTGGAGAAGCCAGTGGATTGGAAGATTTTCAGGTCTATGTTCAGGACGAAGTACTTCACCAAGACTACTAGGAGGGAGCTGCTGAGCAGGTTTATAGATCTGAAGCAGGAGAACATGACCGTCGAGGAGTATGAAGCGGAGTTTGAGATGTTGAGTCGCTTTGCTCCGCATATGGTGAAGAAGGAGGAGAAGCGAGCTGATCGTTTCCGACAGGGACTGCGTCCGAAGATTCAGGCTTCTATGTCTTCGGCGAGTTTCACGACTATGAGAGAGGTGCTGGATGCTGCAAAGAATCATGAGCTTATTTTGCTCCTACCTGACCCTCCAGTTGATAAGGGGAAGCGTCCTATGGAGCAGTACCTGCCACCTGCTAGGCCGGCGATGAGGCCAGTTCAGACAGTACCATTTAAGAGGCCTGTAGATCACGTATTCCTGAAGATTTCTCCGAACCGCGGAGTTATTCGTTTTGGGAAGAAGGGAAAGCTGAGCCCAAGGTATATTGGGCCGTTTGATGTGCTAGAGCGTGTGGGAGCAGTGGCCTACCGCCTTGCTCTGCCACCATCTTTGGAGGGAGTTCACGACGTTTTCCACGTATCTCAGCTACGTCGGTACGTCAGTGATCCATCGCACACGGTTGACTTCTCAGAGATTACAGTTCGCCCGGATCTGACATATGACCAGCAGCCTGTGCAGATTTTGGACCGTCGATAGAAGCAGTTGAGGAATAAGGTAGTCGACCTGGTGAGAGTGATGTGGCGTCACGGATCACCTGGAGAGTCCACCTGGGAGCGCGAAGATGATATGAGAGAGCGCTTTCCGCATCTATTCCCGGGCAGTGCTTGATGTTGATTCCGAGGACGGAATCATTTCTAAGTTGGGGAGGATGTAACGGTCGGTTTCCGATCGTAATTTCTTTGTGCACGTGCGCTTGATCGTGCACGTATTTATTTTAGACTTTGTTTGTTTCTGAACCCTATCGTGTGATATGTCGTTGTGACTCTCTGTGAGGGTACTACATTTGTCGTGTTGGCTTGCAACGTCATTTCACGGGCCGTTCGCCCACGATTTGACCTTATCCGAGGAGACGTCGCGTATCTCACTTTTCACTTGAGGCATTTTTATTTTTAATTTCATTTCTCGTCATCGAAATTGTAATCCGTCTCTTCTGACTTCTTTCTTTCGTCGCCCCGGTCGCCCCGGTATTTTTCTTATAATTTTTGGGCACCGTTTGACCCTTGTGCACTAGTAGAGCCAGTTAATTACAAGTTTGCCCCTAACAATTTAACCCTATTAAACCCTAATTAACCCTAATTGGCAGCCCCCATCACGTGTGACCCTCTTCTAGTCACGTGGGCCCCACCCCTATAAAGAAAAACCTAGTATTCCTAAAACTTTCACAGCCGCAACCAATTGTTTTTGCGCCGGCCCTAGAAACCCAAAGCCCCTCACGCAAACCCCCTTCCTCTCCCACCTGAGCCCACGCCGGAGGCCGCCGCCACCGCCGATCATCAGCATCAGCCTACCCCGACTCCCCTCTCTCGCCTGCGACCCCGTGCGCCGCCCCTCACCACCGCTACAGCCGTGGATCCACCGGAATCACGCACAGCAGCAGCAGCAGCTCGCCACGGCCGCCGCCGCCGCTGCCGCCGCCGCCGCCGTGGACCCCTCTCTGTCGCTGTGGACCCCTCTCTGTCTCTCCTCGCTGTTGGCAGCGACCCAAGGCCGCAACTCCTCTGCAACAGCGAGTTTGCTCGCTGTTTTGCGTGTTTGACGTCGTACCGACACGTCGCCAAGATCTCGCCGTCTCTCCTCGCTGTTGGAGCCCTCCGACAGTCTCCTACACCTCCTGGGAGTATTTATTGACGTCTCGAGCCTCTCCTACGACTCCCGACATCGTAGGCGTTGGATACGACGAACCGTTCATCTCGGTTGTCGCTGCAGCTCTCCGGAAGCCGTAGAACGCCTACCCGACGCGCTGCTCGCTGATTCACCCTCACCCGATGTTCACGCGCTTCGTCCGCTGCCCAGACGTGTCCCGCTACGCTACCCATAGCCGAGACGCTGTAGGTGACTCAGATTTTCTACCGTTCAGACACTACGTCCGCTCCACCCTAGACTCCGGAGAGGTTAGTTCCCGAAACTCGTAGCGCAACCCAAACCGTAGCCAAAACGGAAAACCTAACTAAAAACGGCAACTAAACTCACTAAATTTATTTTCTGCTCTTTTAAAAAGTTGTGAACAATAGAATCGGCGATCGGACTTTTGAACTATGCACATAGGATAGAATCGTCGGATAGGCTGATCAGACACTTTTGACTTGCGACAGTTAGGGTAGCCACGCCTAACTTAGAAATAAACCTAAATAGGATTTGACGGAAATCGTGACTTGACACCGTCGCTGTGATCCCTTTTCAGACGGACTACCGCGGACGCGACGACTGGATGAGACGCCCCGGACAGACGACGCACTCGCCATTCCAGGCAAGTGTATCCACTTGCGTTTTGACCGTGCCTTAGTTCTAGTTTGTAGAACTGTTAGATTGTGTGTGATGAGAACCGGACGTGAAATGATAGCGTCCGGGACGACCCGTGACGGCTCAGACTTGACGACGAAGTCTGAGCCTGACAACAATAAACTGCTGACATCATAGGACTATCTTGTGTGTGCGTGTGTGTGGACACCCTAGAATAACTTTCCCTACACTTGTCATGTCGTGTCCTGTTACACAAAAAGCCTTCGGGCGTTTCGGATGCTTCCCTCCGCGGAAGTGATCCCTGTTACAAAAAGCCTTCGGGCGTTTCGGATGCTTCCCTCCGCGGAAGTGATCCCTGTTACAAAAAGCCTTCGGGCGTTTTGGATGCTTCCCTCCGCGGAAGTGATCCTTGTTACAAAAAGCCTTCGGGCGTTTCGAATGCTTCCCTCCACGGAAGTGATCCCTGTTACAAAAAGCCTTCGGGCGTTTCGGATGTTTCCCTAGCGGAAATGATCCCTGTAAATCTTGTCCTGAGTTCCTGGGTTTGGGGTTGGGTTGAGCGTGCGCACGGCAAGAGGGTCTGATCCCCCTCGAACCGTAAGGCGTGAACCCTTTCGTGTCTTACTTGTCCTGTCCCGTCTTGTCCTGTCCGGTCCCGTCACGTCCCGTCTTGTCTTGACACCTGTAGGTTAGTCCCGTAGTCGGTAGCACACGCTACGTCTACTGCTTGCTACGTTTACTTTTCCTGCTACGCTACTTTTCGTTACTCAGTCATAACCCCAGCATGCTAAAACAACCAGTAAATCATTGTTAAAAGTTGATACACTTGCAGTAGAGTCTGACCGTTTGTGTAGACTTTGCCTGACGTACAGTTTCCTTCTTTTGGTGCTGTACGTCAGGTGTGGAGCCAGAGTACGAGTACGAGGCGGACTTGCCAGTTGACTTGGAGCCGGAGGGCGCTGATCTGGTGTACGATCCAGAGGACGATCAGAGTTAGAGGTCTTCTGTTGCTGTTCCAGAGTTATCCATTTCAGTTTGAGTTGGGTGCGTTGCACTCTTACTTTCTCGTCTAGGTTGGGTGCTTGCACCATTAGTTTCCCTTTCAGCAGTTGTAGCCGTCTTCGGCATTTTTAGACTCTCAGTACTTTGATGATAAACTTTGGAATAAAATGAAATGTTCTTTTCAGTACTTTTGTTATCTTGTACTAACTTGCAGGGACCTGTACTTTCGCTATGGAATACTACAGACGCTTATTGGGTCTGGGCTCTTAGCCCCGGCCTAAGCGGGCCTTCGTCACGCTTCGCCTCCTTGTTTTTGGGAAGCGGGGTGTGACAATTAGGGTTAGCCCTACACTAGGACACCAAACTCCCACAAAGAGAATTACTCCCACAAAGAGAGTTATTCCCACTAAGAGAATATCCTATTCCAACAAAGAGAAATACTCCCACAAAGAGAGAGACTAATTCCCACAAAGAGAATTAGTGTTACAAAGAAACACCAAGTAAAATAAATACTCTTACCTATGCCTTGAGATGCTTAGTCATAGATGAATGCAAGGCATGAAAGAGGATCTCCAAGTGTTGATATTTGCTTGAAAGTACTTGGATGATTTCCCTTGAGCTTGACTTCAATGCATGAAGAGGAATGTGAGCTTAAAGAGGGAAGTGAGAGAGTTTGAGAGTGGCTTATTGTATGTCAAAAGATTTTCAATAGTATCAAGAAGTTCCAATGAACTCAGCCCTCTCATATATATAGGAACCCTATATCAACTCTCAAAACCCAAGAAAACAGCAAAAAACACAAAGCTGCAACGGCTAGTTTCTGGGCAGAAACACTGACAGTCGACTGATGAACAAATGACAGTCGACTGTCCAACGGCTAGAAAATATCCAACGGCTATAATCTGAGCCACGACAGTCGACTGATGAAGTCAATACAGTCGACTATAAATAGGACAGGTGCCTGAAAAACCTTCAGCAGGCGACTGCTGCAAGGGAATGGAATAAAACATAGAGTTGCACTCTTTCTCCCAATATGCATACAGGCGAACGAAGAACAAATGATAGTCGACTGTAAAATAGACAGGCGTCTGTTAATCCTTCATCAGTCGACTACAGCAGAAGATGGAGAAAACATAGAGATGCAAAATATGCACTTACGCCTTCCAGACGATTGTTGACCATATCACAGGCGACTGTAAATATATAGGCGACTGTAAATTGATCATCAGTCGACTGATGCGACAAGCTCAAGAAGAGTCAATAGAAATGTTGACTTTAGCAGTGTATCACAGTCGATTGTAGAAGGCTCGACAGGCGACTGGAAATCACCCAGTCGACTGTAAATCCTTCAGCAGGCGACTGATGGATAGCCAGAGACTCCAAATGAGTCTTTGGATAAGATGAACCTATTAGGTTGGTTTCTATGATAATCCTAAGGCTCACTAAGATGGTTAAAGTGCATATGCATGAATGAGTAGACCATCTAACAAGGCATTACATTAACCTAGACTCAAATGAGAGAGAAAGCAATAAAGGAAATATTACATGGATTACATTACTTTCCTTAGGGTCTATGTCTTCAATCTTGATGTCTTGATGCTCCACATCATCTCCAAGATTTGGCACCCCTTGAGTCTAAGCTTTGGCCCTTCTCTACTTGATGTCCATCCATGCACCAAGTGTTTAGTCTCCAAAAATGATATCCTTGAAAAGTAACTAAGAGATAAAACAAGAGAGTCATTAGCAACAACATAATGTTGTGATCATCATCAAAATAACATTGGTATGAAACACCAATACTCAACATTAAGAACTGACTTGGATGAACCCCATAATCCAATACCCCAAGATCGGAGAGAAGCCGACCGACCCAACTGAGGCACAAAAGTTGGAAAGGAGAGCCTTCTGGTTCGTCCTGCATGAGGGCTCACTGTACAAAAGTCGATGGGCCATGTATGATGGGCTCCCCTATCTCAAGTATTTGAATCCATAGGAAGCCGGTTATATTATCAGAGAAATTCACGAAGGCTTTCACAGAAATCATTGTGGATGAAAGGCTCTCGTCCTGAAATCCTTGAAACATGGCTATTATTAGCAGACGATGTTTGAGGCAACGACCGCGTACGTGTGAAAGTTTCCAATGTGCCAAATATTTGCAAGGCACGACTCGGCCCTCCTACGGACCTAATTCCCATTATTTGCCATGTTCTATTTGCTAAGTGGGTCCTTGGACCTTTCACCCCGGTGAGCGGACATCGAAAGTTCTTGATCGTGGTCTGGATCGAGGCAGAACCTCTGGCTCACATTACTTGGAAGAATGTCAAAAGTTTTGTTTATAAATTGATTATCTGTTGATTTGGCATCCCTTGCTCCATCGTCACTGACAACGGAACGTAGTTTGGCTGTGATGGGCTCAAGGAATTCTGCTCCGAATGAAAGATCAAACTACACTTTGCTTCTGTGGCTCACCCACAGTCCAATGGGCTGGCAGAGGCAGCTAATAAGTGTATTCTGGAGCCATTACAAAAGAATATTGGAGAAGCCAAGGGTGTGTGGCCAGAAGAGCTCCATGGGATACTGTGGTCATATAGAACGACATGCAAGGATTCTACAGGAGAAACCCCTTTCATGCTTACTTACGGAAGAGAGGCATTCGTACCTGTTGAAGTAGAAGAAGTGCCTCTCCGCCTCAAGCACTTCGATGAGGAAAGAAATTCAGAAGGACTCGAGCTCAACTCGCAATTGATCGACGAGGTTAAAGATCAATCCCTAACTACCCTCATCAGGCAGGAGGGTCGTTTGGCTCGTTACAATAACTCCAAAGCACGGGGGCAAAGTTTCCACATAATCGATCGGGTGTTGCGAAAGGCTGCTTTTTCTCCAAAAATTGCTCGACAATGAAATCTTGCCACTAAATGGGAAGCCCCTATAGGGTGACCGACGTCCTTGGCCCGGCCACCTATCGGCTCTCCACCATGGAGGGTAAGGAACTCACTCGCCCTTGGAACGTAGAGCATTGACCTTCCGTCCATTTGGCACTCAAATCGGGACAGGGATACTAGGATTAGAATTTGTAAACCACAAGCGCACGGTGTCGAAGTGTGGCTTGGGGGTCGATCACGGGGAGGCGTGTATTGTACTCATTAACATTCAAGAACCGGATCACCCTGTGGATGAGCTAGCCTATTCTCTTGATGGTTGTCACGATAGTAAACTAATGAAAAAGGTGTAAGAGGTAAAAAAGGTAACCTAGGACCTTGGCTTCCGCCATATCATGAGTTCTCACTATTATGACTGAAGGATAGGAATGTGATCCGATTCTAGGGTTTAGCGGTGAGACGTTGCCTCTAATAGCGGCACCTAGCATCCCATAGGCCCGATATTCTGGTCGATGCCCAGGATGATACGTTGGGTCTACCCAGGTTCGGACGGTGGGCATTCCCATGTCCAGCACCGCCCGACTCCAGAAGCACTAAGCTCGCAACGATTGGTCCCGACATTTCATCCAAGTCGTTCCCACGTGCGAGAAATGGTCTACGCTAGGGGGTGAGCTATGGCTAGAGAATCAAACTCCCGTTTTATTTCCCCTTGGTCCGATGGTCAAAGGCGGTCTTTCTCCTGCCAATGACAATAAAACGCCCCTACGTAACCATCTAAATCCCTATATCCTATCGAATCCCAATAATATGGCCGTTCTATGGAGAACCCATGAAGGGGCTTCCACCAATGTCTCAGATTGAAGAACTACTCACTAATCATGGCATGGAATGCAATAAAACTAATTATAGCCATAAGAATGTCAATCAAGCAATAGATTGCTGTAGCAAATAGTAGTATAAATGCAATATTAAAATATAGTAACGATCGAAGAACTTACAAATAGAAATAAATTCGGAGCAGCCAAAATCCCTAAAAACAGCTTTAAATGGGGATTACGTTTCTGGGAAAACCTTGCTCTATTTATATATTTTGGCAAGATGCCAGGGAATATTCCCACCAAAAGACAAAAATAGACGTTCACCCGATCAGGTGAAACGACAGGAAATTTGGTATTCAGCTTCTGATAAATCCCACCCGATCGCTGAACCGATTGGGTGAGTCTTCAGGTTCTCAAGATTGGGAAGCAGTAGCTACATGTGACCCGATCGATTGACTTGTCAACCGATCAGGTGAACTTTGGCTCTCAAAACAGCGCACTATGTCACAACCACCCGATCACTGAACCGATCGGGTGAAGTTGCGTCTTCCTCGGGACTGATACGGCCGCATGAACCGATCGGGTGGATCTGTCCACCCGATCGGTTGAGAGCTGATACGTGGTTTATCTTGATGATTGGCTCTCAGGATCTCGTGCGACACCTTCCGTTTCTCCGGAGACTCATGATGTTGGCCTTGTATGTCCCATGCGCTAGCAATATCCTGCAAAAGCACACAAACACAACGAAAGTGAAAAGGAACTAGAAAACACAAGGGAATGGATTCGAAACAACGAAAAATGACGGGAAATTACGGAGAAGACGTGCGTGAATATATAAAATATAAATGCACGTCAAAATCCCCCAAGCTGAACCCTTCCTCGTCCTCGAGGAAGACGAGTGAGAATAGAAGCTCAGAGGGGGAAATAGAAAGAAAGAAACAGAAAGAAGAAAAGGAAATCCTAGATTACCCGTCAGAGCCAACGGAAACCAACACAACGCACTAAGCAAGCCCAGGAATACGAGTTCCTACTAGTGTCGTGGGTCTACGCGGTAAAGCGCGAGTGAGTGTGGTTGTGAGCTAGCCAATGATGTAACTATCTAAATCGTGCAATCAAGCTCCATATACACATATACATGGAATGACCCAAATATCGAATCAATTCGAGTTAGCGGTGAATAATATTTCAAGCACGCATGAGAATAGAGTAAGAATAGGAACATGTCATATGTCATGGACTCTACTGCTAGAAACTAGGAAATCGACGCACGATTGCCAAGATGATTGCTAGAAAGCTCACATGCTAAGTGTGTTCGAAAACGAAAGGGTTTGAGTAGCTGTGGAGGAGACCACTTGGTGCAAATTCTCGCCTTCCCTTTTATTCACAGCGGTAGGAGTAATATTCACAACAGAAGATTTTTTGGGGTTTTGGATATTTGTATATTTTTTTGAATTTTGGCTATACATATTCTTTCTTTTCTCTTTTTTTCTTTTTGAATTTTCTTTTTCCTTCTCCTTTTTTGTAGAAGTGGGATAATGTGCATTCTCCAAAAGCGCGAGAACGATGCGCAGGCAAGTGACAAGATTGGGTACTCTCCCAAGTGGAAGTAAAGTACACGACGAGGGGATTTGCACCAAGTAAAATAAAAAAGACTTCGAATTCTAAACACTTGGGCAAAAGGAAATTTTTCGCGGATCAGAGCGTAAGCAACATAGGTTATCCTTGTCCTATTGGTAGAGTCCCGACACATGCGATTTGAAGCGTAAATATATAGATGATTCATGCATAATGAAGCAGAAAGTAGAGGCAATATACCGCATATTCGAAATTGAAGCATGATAGTCTGGGGTGTTGGATCTGGATCGTAGCCTAGAGGGGGGGTGAATAGGCTAATAAAAATATTCGTGCAACCCACAAACAATCCCACGCAGTTATAGGCACAGACAGGGCAATAAAATAGCAATCACAGAATACGCACAGATATACCCTGGTTCGGTCGTCCTTACGACCTACTCCAGCCCCCGAAAGCAACTACTAGATAGATATGTAATCAAGTACAGCTACAATGAGTCAAGATCCCAAATCTACTCTCACCTAGCTCGTACGCACACCACGTGCTCTACACTATCAATCTAGTCAAATGCTCTCCCTCCGTGACGACTCCCAAGTCGTCAGGTCCCCAAAAAATAACACAGATGGTAAAATTTCCCCTACAGAAATTGATACACAAATACACGAATATAAAGAGTTAAGAGTTTAAAAATGCTCAGTTCGTGTCCGTGTAGCGTCTCTGTCAATCAGCACGGTGTCATCTTCAGTCTGGCGCGAACGGTGTCTCAATCTGATGTATGTATCTCAAGTTGTGGTCCAAATAGCTCTCTGGTCTGTGCACACAGCAATTCTAGTTCAATCCAAATGGTATAAGGTCTATGCACACAGTAATCCCTTAAAAACAGAAATACACGTCAGCAGTGTATTTGTTCTCTTGTTTTCATGTAGCATCCCTCCACGTCAACCCGCTAATATTCGCGCATGCGTGTCGAATTCAAGGTCTTCGTTCTCAGCTCGGAGGTGTTCGCGAACTTCGACAGCGACGACGGGATTCTTTGACAGCGAGCCCTCGACTCCGATGCATGCGCTACTGTTCCGATGGCGATTATCTGTTAGCGAGAGAGAGACGACGTCGGCGTCTGCGGAGTAGTCGACGACAGCGAAGCGGTCGACAGCAACGGCGAAGTCGACGGAGAACTTCGATGAACGCCTCCTTCGGTGAGGTGTGTACCTCCGACGGGATGAAGGACGGTGGCTTCCTCGCTCTTTCCACGGCGACGAACACAGACAGCGGATGCGCTCTCTTATGGCGACGGCGTCAAAGAACTCAACGGCCGGCGAGGAATCTTGGCAGACTTCGAGAAGATGACGGCAGCGACTCTCAGTGGGATGATCTCCGGTGACTTGGTCTCTTCCGTAGCAACTCAAGATGGCGACTCCAAGTTGGTGCGTCCAGGGCGACAACTGCGGAGTTCAACTTCAAGGGTCCCAGCAGTTCGTCTTCTCCGATGATTGCTTCTTCTTCGACAGCGTCGTTGGTGATCGCTCCGCCTTGCTTCCCTTCGACAGCGAGAGATCCACTTCGTCTACGAAGAACTCGATGGCGGTGAGGTCTAGGGCATGCAGCGACGATGTTGGGGTGGCGATGGGTTGCTGGCAGCAAAGATCTTGACCGAGAACTCCTTGCTGATCTTTTTTCCGACGACGTGCAAGAGCTCCGACTGCAGCAAGGGCTTTTAATAAAGAATATAGCTTGGTGCTCTTGAGGGGATCGATCGTGACTTTGATGTTTTAAGTTTTAGGATATCTACGGCTTGAAGACGGTGATAGGGTTTTAAAACCTTTTGGCCCGAGGGTTAGCAGCACAATGATGATGAAGAGGATGTTTTGTTTTTGGCTCCTTGGTGTTTTTGGCAAGATGATGATTTGTTTTATATACCTAGGGTTGTGATGCCCGTACACCTCTTTTGTTGGCTACCGCATTGCCCCTTTTTGTTGGTTGAGATTTGGGCTTTTGAAAGAAGATTTTCACCCGTAATATTTTTGGTTATATCTAGGAAATTGTAACCTATAAGATTTGCACCCATCTCTGAATAGGACAGCAATAGGAGTTGGTATTGGCTACGGAGACTTTTGCTATGTGGTTGGATAAAAAGATTGACTTAGTCTAAATGAGATTAGAGTAAGAATTAGATATGAGCAAGAATCTCAAATAGATTTGATCAAATCCCACTTTGATTATAGTCGTCTCCATCTCTCCCAATATTGGCCAAGTCCAAATAACCGTGTGCACACCACTTCTTCTCCATTCAACTTGCTATATGATTAGCAATTACTCCAGGTAAAAAGAGAATTATCGCTTCGCCTTTCCTGAACCACACTTAGCACACTCGTTAAATAAAACACAACGGTTATCATCATCAAACTAGAGATCGTAGATCGTTGCTTCCAACATGGGGGTTGTTTCAGAGTGTTTTCTCACTACAAAGCGTTGACCGCGGAGAACCCGGTCAACGTGGTCAAGGGGCCCGCTTTGGGTCCCTCGGGGGCTTCGAATTGGTGTAGAAGGGGCGAGGGGAAGCCTCGGCCCTGGTTGAGACGCTCGGCCTCGGACAGGTGTGCTCGGCCTCGGCTGGTAGGGGGACGAGGGGTAGCCTCAGTCGCCCGGGTAGATGTACGGCCGACGGGTGGCGAGGGAGAGTCTCGGACCCGATTAGGACGCTCGGCCTCGGCAGGACGTGCTCGGCCACTGCAGGCTGACGGTGAGGGGAAGCCTCACTGTCCGGTTGATCGAGTGGTCGGAGAGGGGCGAGGGGTAGCCTCGGCCCGTTGATCTGCTGTCCACCTGCGTAGACGAGAACACTCGTCAGGGGGCCGGACCTTGGTTCCGGCCAAATCCCCTCCGATGCCTAAGTCAGATAGAGATCTGAGAAAGGGGGCCCGGCAGAGACGGTCCGACTCGTGAGGAGATCGTAACGGCGTCTCTCGGTGCGAGCGGGGGAGGAAGGAGATGAATTGGGGGAACGAGGTCGTTGATGGAGTACCTTAGGTTTTATTACCTGAGATGCGGTCCCTTTCTTCGTCGTCTTCCTGACCCTTTTGTAGAGCTCCCAGCGTGATTGGCTCTGGCCCACGTCCCACGCCCACCATCGATCGTGCCCCATCCGTCCCTCCTCACCGCCGCCCTCTCCGCCATGCCAGCACCTCCCCATTATCGCCATTTAGTGGTCGCGTGTCCGGGGGAGCGGTTTTCGCAGGAGTGGGCGAACGGCCAACGGGTTATGGGGGCCGGGTCGGATCGACGTTTCGAGAAGGTCCCTTGTAGGGCCTTTGCCGAATGGGCTTTCAGGATGCAGGTGGGCTCTTGGGCTCGTGCTTTATGGGTCTCGGTCAAATAGGCGTAACAATTGCCCCCATCGGTCGGGTTGATCGGCCTCGGCCGGTTCGGCTCGGCCGATGTGACCTCTGCCGATTTTGACAGGTTCTCCAGTCGATGCCGACTCATTTATTAGTCGTCATCATGAGTTAGCCCGTTCGATGTTTTTAAGGCGCGGGTTCCGAAGCACCGTCGGCCTTCAGATGTTGCCACGTGTAGCGGCAAGCTTATCCCTGCCGCTCGCGGAGTCGTCTTAAGTGGAGAAGCCGAGGGATTCGTGGGCCGCCATCCCATCATCTTTCTTCTTTGCGCTGATCCCCCTTCTGTCTGAGCTTTCCCCCATGTCGTCTTCCTCTGCTACGGGCTCGGTTCAGTCGGAGCGCGACGCGGCTCCGGGTCTGGCAGGTGGCACTCCTTCGGCGATCAGTCAGCACGGGGATGATCTTTCAGGGGTTCCTTCTGAGGTCATGGCGTGGCCTTCGTCGATCTGTGTCACCGCCATCGGGAGCATGCGCTCCTCCTACCTGCTCCCGCCCTACTCGGCTCGTGCCCCTGGGGCTGACGAGCGGATCTGCTCTCCTGGTCCCAATGAGGTCGGAATATATGAAAAGTGCTTCCACTTCGGGCTCCGTTTCCCGCTTCATCCTTTTATCGTTGAGTTCCTTCAGGCCCACAATGTGTGCTTGTGTCAATTCTGTCCCAACGCCGTCGGGATCCTCGTCGGGTTCGTTGTCGTCTGCATGCTGAAGGGTGTGGTGCCCTCTCTCCGCCTCTTTGCCCAGTTCTACCGCCTGAGCCTCCACCAATCGGGGGCGTGGATTTACATCAGCGCCCGCCCGAAGATGTCCCTGGTGCTGGGGTTGCTGAGTTCTCTGAAACGCTGGAAGGGGGAATACGTGTTCGTCACATTCCCCTCGAGCGTACACTTCCCAGCACGGTGGGTGGCGGCCGGTGCTGTTGTTCTCAATCTGGGTGAGCCGACGGTCGCTGAGCAGCAGACGGCGAGGGACATGTTGGCGATTCCTCCGAGGGAGCGCTCGATCGACTTCCTCTTTAGTGACTTTAATTTGCGTAAGACGGTGTGGCCCCTAGGTAAGCTGCTCCGTGCGTTCGCCCCTCGAGATCGTCCAGGTTCCGCTCTGTCTCTCATTTATCCTTTGAGTGCAGGTGGGTTCCCTCTCGGTCCTTCTCCCGCCAGCGCTCTCGTGCAGGCTTCAAACCCGGATCTGAGCAGAAGGGACCATGTGTTGGCGGTCCGGAAGAAGCAGCGGGTTGTGAACGTATCCAGAGGCTCGAAGCGAAAGAAGATGTCGTCTCCCTCTCTCCCCTTGCAGGGATCTCCCGAGAGGCTCCGTGGGGGGGTCGAGGGGGCCGACGTTCAGTCGACTACTGACCGACCTCATCCCGCTCCCGTTGATGTTGCCTGGCCGTGGGCCGGCCCTTCACCTCTTCCGGACGGCTTTCTCCCTGATGCTTACAGTCAGTATCTGGGGGCGTTCCGCTCCGCTCCTGGCGAGTTCCCTTCGTCAGGGGAGGGTCTTCTTCGTCCATGCTTTCCAGTGGGTGAGAAGGAGTCGGTGTTCTCGAGCCGTGGAGCCGCCGCTCGAGTGGCCGAGAACTGTTGTCTCCCTCCCGACCAGGCGGTGTTGGACGGAGTCAGAGGTGATTGCTTGGCTACCTTCGTGATCCAGGCTGGTCAACAGGTAGTGCGTCTCTGCTTGTCCCCCCGTTCTCCAACCGCTTTCGCCCTCTTACCTTCGTTGCTTTGGCACAGTTGTCCTCGGTGGGCCTCTCGATGAGGCGCCAATTCGCGGCTCTTCCCAAAGCCAAATCCGTGGCTGGGCTAGGCCCTGAGGTCCCTGGCGAGGAAGAGGAGGAAGCTGGTCAGTTGGAGGAAGCGCGGGTCCAATCCCTGAACTCCCGCATAACTGAGCTATCCTCTGCCCTGGAGGCGGCGGATCGCGAGAGAGCCGTGGCTCTGGCCGCGAAGTCCGAGGTCGAGACACGGCTCGCCTCTCTTTTAAAAGACGTCGACGCGTCTGGAGGAGTCAAGCAGATCCCCGGCCCGGCTGCTGCCCCTGACGCCTCGGAGCTCTCCGATCGTCTGGATACGGCGGAGGAGCAGGTGGGGGCCCTTGCTGCCCAATTAGGAGAGAAATCCCGGGAGATCGAGAAGGAGAGGGCGAAGCACCAACGCCAGGTAGAGACCCTAGAGGCCCAGCTGCGTGGGCTCGAGGAGGTGGATCCGGCCCGGATCGCTCGGGATGCCGTGGCGGAGTATGCCACCTCCTTTGTGGAGACCGCCTTGGCGACGTCGTACGAGAAGGGCTTCACCCGGTGCCAGTCCGAGATCCAAAAGAAGTTCCCGCTCTCGGGGATTGACTTCGAGAAACTTCGGATGCACCCTGACGTCGAACAGAGCAAGGGGGGTGACCCTAGTGAGCTGCCAGCTTGTGGCTCCACCGGTGCCCCCGGAGAAGAATGAGGGAGGGGAATGCCCCTCGACCTCTTCGCGTATCCCTCTGTATGCCTTTTCGCTTTATCTGGAAAGGGGTGAATTTAAAACAAATTTATTTCATAGAAAGTGATACATCTATTGAAAGTATTTGCGTAAATATTCCGCATTCCAAGTGTGAGTGAGAACTCTCCCTTCCATGTCGGCTAGTCGGTAGGCTGCGGGTCCGAGGACCTCGACGACTTTGTAGGGTCCCTCCCATCTAGCCGCGAGCTTCCCTTTGCGAGCGGTATCGGTGGTGAAGCCCGCTTTCCGGAGGACCAGGTCTCCGAGGTGGAAGCTTCTCCCTCGCACCCGAGCGTTGTAGTATCGGGCCACCTTCTGCTTTTGGCGGACGATGGTGGCCAGTGACTACTCCCGTCGCTCGTCGAGGAGCTCCAGGCTGAGCCCTAGGCCCTGTGAGTTCCGGTCTTCGTCAAAGTATTTGAGGCGAAGAGATTCTTCCCCAATTCGACCGGAACCACCGACTCGGCCCCGTAGGTGAGCATGAAGGGGGTCTCGCCCGTAGCCTCCTTGTGGGTCGTCCGGTATGACCAGAGTATCCCGGGGAGCTCTTCCGGCCAGTTCCCTTCGGCGTCCTTTACTTTCTTTCGGAGGGGCTCTATGATACACTTGTTGGCCGCCTCTGCCATCCCGTTAGTTTGGGGATGTGCCACCGAGGCAAAGAGGAGCTTGATTCCCCATTCCTCGCAAAAATCTTTAAACCCTGCTGAATCGAACTGCTTCCCGTTGTCTGTGACGATGGCCCGTGGTACTCCGAATCGGGAGATGATGGAATTCCACACGAAGCTTTTCGCTTTCTTCCACGTGATGGTCGCCAACGGCTCGGCCTCGATCCACTTGGTGAAGTAGTCCACTGCCACGATCAGGTGCTTCCGCTGCCCTCGTCCTGGCTTGAACGGTCCGAGGATGTCGAGCCCCCATTTCGCAAAGGGGAGGGGCTCACGATGGGGATGAGCTCTGACGGGGGAGTCGAGATGTGGTGGGCGTACCTCTGGCATTCTTGGCATTTCTGCACGTAGCTTGCAGCATCTTTGGCCAAGGTCGGCCAGTAGTACCCCTGCCTTAAGATCTTCTGCGCGACTATCTTGCCCCCGTGGTGATTTCCACAGATCCCGTCGTGAACCTCCTGTAGGACGTAGTCAGCTTCTTGCGGTCCGATGCATTTCAGGTATGGGAGGATGTCCGTCTTGGTCCAGCGTCTCCGGTAGAGCGTCCCCTCATGGATCACGTATCGGAGTGCTTTTCTCTCCAGGGTTCGGCGCTCATCCCCATCGGCCGGCACCTCTCCGTGGGTGAGGTACTGGATGATCGGGTCCATCCAGGTGGGCTCTTGGTCGATCGCCATCACCTCGTGCTCCATCGTGCTGGGGGACGGCAGGTTCTCTACGTAGATGGTGCGGCCCAGCTCCTTTGGCGAGGACGAGGCCAGTTTTGATAACGCATCGGCCCGCGCATTCTCTGATCGTGGGAGGTGTAAGACCTCCACGTCCTTGAATTTGGACATCGCCGCTCGGGCGACTGGGAGATATCTCTGCCTCGCCTCCTCCCGTGCCTCGTAACTCCCTAAGAGTTGGTTGACAATGAGCTTCGAGTCGCTGAGGAGGCGGACGGACTCGGCCCCGAGCTCCAGGGCCAGCCTCAGGCCGTTGATCACAGCTTCGTATTCCGCCACGTTGTTCGTGGCCGGGAACTCGAACCGCAACGCGTATTCCGAGATGTTCCCCTCCGGAGATCGGATCGCAATCCCGGCCCCTCCTCCTGACTGCGTGGCCGACCCGTCCACATGAACTATCCACGCTCCTGGATCCTCTGGCTGGAAGTGGTCAGTCGAAAGAAAGGACAAGGGTTGAGCAGTTACCGTCCCCGGGCCTTCTCCCTCTGGGGGGCCATTTCCTTCCGTCGTGCATTCGGCGATGAAGTCGGCTAGGGCCTGTCCCTTGATGGCCGTGCGCGGTTTGAATCGGAGGTCGAACTCGCTCAGCTCCACTCCCCAGTTTAGCATCCTTCCCATTCGATCGAATCTCTTGAGGTTCTGTTCTAGCTGTGAGTCGGTCAGGATTAGTATGGTGTGGGCCTGGAAATAGGGTCGGAGCCTTCGCGCTGAGAGGACGAGGGCGTACGCCAGTTTCTCCATGGGCGAGTATCGCACCTCCGCCCCCTTCAAGATCCGGCTCGTGTAATATACCGGCCATTGCGCCCCGCTGTCCTCCCGGATCAGCACCGAACTCACAGCCTCCTCTGCGCACGCCAGGTAAAGGCTCAGCGACTCCCCTTCCCGGGGTTTGGACAGGAGAGGGGGGCTGCGGAGATACTCTTTGAGGTCCCCGAACGCCCGGGAGCAGTCTTCGTCCCAGAGTATCGTCTTCCTATTGTTCGGAGGTTCCGCAATTGCTTTCCTCAGGACCTTGAAGAAGGGAAGCGATCTTTCTGCTGATTTGGAAAGGAATCGCCCCAGGGCTGCGATGCGCCCGTTCAGCCTCTGTAACTCCTTGATCGTCGTCGGCTCGCGCATGTTAACCAGCGCCTCGATCTTGTCGGGATTAGCTTCAATACCACGATTAGTTATCATAAATCCCAAGAATTTGCCAGATCTTACCCCAAACGTGCATTTCGCGGGGTTGAGCCGAATGTGGTGTCGCCGCAACCGCTCGAAGGTCTCCCGCAAGTCGGCGATGTGGTCTTCCGGTCGCCTTGACTTGACAAGCATGTCGTCGACGTAGACTTCTAGGTTCCTCCCGATCTGGGAGCTGAACACCTTGTTGACCATTCTCTGGTAGGTGGCCCCCGCGTTCTTCAAGCCAAAGGGCATCTTCTTGTAGCAGTAGGTTCCCCGGTCCGTCGTGAAGGCTGTCATCTCTTCGTCCCGGGGGTCCATCTGGACTTGATTGTACCCGGAGTAAGCGTCCATGAAGCTTAGCATCTCGTATCCCGAGGCGTTTTCCACCAGGTGGTCGATGCGCGGCAGGGGGTAGCTATCCTTGGGGCAGGCCTTGTTGAGGTCACTGAAGTCCACGCACATTCGCCACTTCCCGTTGGGTTTTTTGACCATCACCACGTTCGACAGCCACTCCGGGTACCAGACTTCTCGTATGAAGCCGGCATCGAGGAGACGCTCCACTTCCTCGGAGGCTGCCTTCATCTTCTCGCCGCCCAGGTTACGCTTCTTCTGCCTAACCGGTTTGAAGTTGGGGTCGGCGTTGATCTGGTGGACGATCACCTGGGGGTCCACGCCGGGCATGTCTTCAGGCGACCAGGCGAAGATGTCCAGGTTCGCCTCCAGGCATTCGATCAGCTGGTCCCTTAGGTCCGGGCTCAGCCCTCTCCCGATCGAGACGAACCGGCCCTCGATGTCCGTGACCGGGATTTGCTCCTGCTCCTCCGCAGGGGTGGGCCTAGGCCCACTCCTTAAGTCGAGCGCGGCCATCCGGTCAGCTAGACGATCCTCGGGACCTTCCTCCGCCAGTTGATAGCAGGTATTCGGTCTCCCCGCGTCGCCTTCGACTTGCCCCATCCCCCCCGGCGTTTGGAACTTAATGGTCCGATGGAGGGTCGAGACCATCGCGCCGACGGCGTTGAGTAAGGGTCGGCCGATGATCCCATTGTACTCCGACCCGATCCCCAATACGATGAATTCCACCGCTAGGGTCACAGAGTCTGGTGTGTCTCCGAGCGTTACCGGGAGATGGATAGTGCCGATGATGGGGGTGGAGTGACCCGTGAATCCGACCACGGGACCCGAACGAGGTCGCAAGTCTCCTTTCTACCGGCCCATCTTCTCCAGGGTTGACATAAATAGGACGTCACAGGAGCTGCCGGTGTCGACAAGCAGCCGTCGCACTAAGGTAGTGTCTATGACCACTGATACCACCAAAGCCACGTCCGAGCTGCGTGCCGTTACGGGCGCACTCGGTCTCCCAACCGGTGGGGAAGGGGAGGGCACCCCGGCCCTTTCCTCACGACTCTCCTTGCGTCGGTCCCGTGCCCATTCTTGGCAACGATGGCGGGGCATATCGCCCCGCGTCGGGGCCTCGCCCCTCTTTCGCCGAGAGGAGGGGGGCCGCGTCATCGCAGATGTGGTTTGTTTCTTCGTGGGACAGTTTTCGTTCCCACAGACGGCGCCAGATGTTTCAGAGTGTTTTCTCACTACAAAGCGTTGACCGCGGAGAACCCGGTCAACGTGGTCAAGGGGCCCGCTTTGGGTCCCTCGGGGGCTTCGAATCGGTGTAGAAGGGGCGAGGGGAAGCCTCGGCCCTGGTTGAGACGCTCGGCCTCGGACAGGTGTGCTCGGCCTCGGCTGGTAGGGGGACGAGGGGTAGCCTCAGTCGCCCGGGTAGATGTACGGCCGACGGGTAGCGAGGGAGAGTCTCGGACCCGATTAGGACGCTCGGCCTCGGCAGGACGTGCTCGGCCACTGCAGGCTGACGGTGAGGGGAAGCCTCACTGTCCGGTTGATCGAGTGGTCGGAGAGGGGCGAGGGGTAGCCTCGGCCCGTTGATCTGCTGTCCACCTGCGCAGACGAGAACACTCGTCAGGGGGCCGGACCTTGGTTCCGGCCAAATCCCCTCCGATGCCTAAGTCAGATAGAGATCTGAGAAAGGGGGCCCGGCGGAGACGGTCTGACTCGTGAGGAGATCGTAACGGCGTCTCTCGGCGCGAGCGGGGGAGGAAGGAGATGAATTGGGGGAACGAGGTCGTTGATGGAGTACCTTAGGTTTTATTACCTGAGATGCGGTCCCTTTCTTCGTCGTCTTCCTGACCCTTTTGTAGAGCTCCCAGCGTGATTGGCTCTGGCCCACGTCCCACGCCCGCCATCGATCGTGCCCCATCCATCCCTCCTCGCCGCCGCCCTCTCCGCCATGCCAGCACCTCCCCATTATCGCCATTTAGTGGTCGCGTGTCCGGGGGAGCGGTTTTCGCAGGAGTGGGCGAACGGCCAACGGGTTATGGGGGCCGGGTCGGATCGACGTTTCGAGAAGGTCCCTTGTAGGGCCTTTGCCGAATGGGCTTTCAGGATGCAGGTGGGCTCTTGGGCTCGTGCTTTATGGGTCTCGGTCAAATAGGCGTAACAGGGGTCATCCAAGGATAGGCATATAAAACAAAATCACGACCTAGAAACACACCAACTAGTTAGTCACAACACACAACTCAACACAAATAGCAAAGTGAACCCATGGAGCATAAAATGTAATAGAACTCGGCTTCATAGGGTTAGTGAAGATAGGTGTCGTTGAGTGGCAGTTTCATCATGCGGGGTCATTTCTAGGAATAAAAGGAAGGAAAGAAAAAGAAAAACACGACGAAAACGACTCAAAAAGGAGGAAAAGACATGACTGACGCACATAGTGCGACTCTCCCAAGCTAAACGTTACATTGCCCTCAATGCAATAGGATTAAATGCGGGAGGGCAACGATACGCACCAACAAAGAAATGGGGATAACACGAAAAACACACAAAATGAGATGCAGAAAAATAAAGAAAGTAAATACCGAAACCAAATATACAAAAGACATACACACAAACACTTATAACAAGCACACAACAAACAAGTGACACGACAACAATCACAAAATATAGATTTCCCCAAGCTGATCTCGACAATGCCTGAAAAAAGATATGATCATGGTGAATCAGAAAAAACTGGCTAGGGGGGAAATCAGAAAAAAGGAAATCAAGGTGCAGGAGCGGAAGGCTCATCATCCTCCTCGGAAGAGAGTGGAGGAGTGTGGTCAGGAGAGGTAACAGGTGTGCGAAGAAGTGAAGAAAGAGGTGGAGATGGTGGACGGATGGGCTCGGTGGGGATGTGAACAATGGGTGGGGTGTCGGTGGTGACGGAGGGTGGTAGGAATACGGCGACTAATGAGGGTGTGGGTAATGATCTTGCATGCACAGCGACATGTTTCTTGCGACACGAGTAGGCGGTGGTGATAGAGGTGAAAGGTGGTGGGAGTGAAGGGTCAATGGTAGTGGTGGTAGGAGGTGAAGAAGTGGCGGGAAGGGAAATAGTGGTAGTGAGAGGGGATGATCGTCTAGGGGCAATGGAGGAGGTGATGGGGGTGGAGATGGTGGTGGAGGACCGTGGATATGAGTAAGAAGACGGAGGATGGCGGAGACGTTTCATTCGAGAGCGAGGAAACGGGGATTTAATAGGAAAGAATTAGAT
This sequence comes from Scilla litardierei, assembly GCA_030789695.1. Classification (NCBI taxonomy): domain Eukaryota; kingdom Viridiplantae; phylum Streptophyta; class Magnoliopsida; order Asparagales; family Asparagaceae; genus Scilla; species Scilla litardierei. The sequence continues at coordinate 72,131,594 of CM061137.1, forward strand.
GGATCTGAGGAGGTAGAGGAGGATGCACCAGCGTGCAAAGCAGCCATCTTGGCCTCGAGAGTGAGGCGAGCAGAGGTGGCATGGTGCATAGCAGAAGGGGTGCCGGTGGTAGTGGTCATACCAGCACCAGAGGCTAGGCCAAGGAGGGCCGTAGTAAGGGCCTCGGAAGAAACAGCGACGTCAGTCGGGGTGGTGACACTGGGTCCAGCCCCGGGGTCTCCTCTGAACTCAGGAATATCTTGCTCACCTGGTCTAGGAGCATCAGGAAGAACAATCTGAAGGTGTAGCCCCCCCCCCAACAAATTCAGGATCTGGTTGTAAAGACTAATCTGCCGGAAGCTCAATGGTCATGCGGGCAGGGTTCAGCAGAATGGTATATGGTGCAGGGGGGTGTCTGTAGTGGAAAGCAAACCGACGGTCACTTAGCGGCCTGATTATATGGGTGTGCCTCAGGACATCGATGTCAAGATAGTTAGATCCTGGAGCACGGGGCAAAAGGGGGGAAACTCGATGTTAAAGGGAGTGTGTAGGGCAATGATAGTGATGAGGCCACCGCAGCAGTATTTTCCTTTGTTTGCGCGGCTAATATCAACAAGCTTTTGAATTATCCACCCAGCGGCGTTTATGCGAGCGCGCGGAGCCTCCAAAGTAATCCCGTCAACACTGGTAATGAAAGAAAAAGTCATCGCCCATAGAATGAAAAGATCTAGGATGGTCACGGTACCGGACTCATCCCATGGAAAGAAGGTGCTTGAGATAATGCGATGGGCGAGACGGAAGACCGGGTGGATAAAAGAAGAGGCCTTGGCCTTGCCCCTAGGATAACAATCGTGTAACATGAGGCGTCCCCAAAAGAAGTCAGCATCAAAGTCGGGATGAAATTCATTAGGGAAGTTGTCTTCAAGTTGGGAAAATCGAAAATATCGTTAATGGTGGTCAAAGGGGCACGAAAATTTCGATTCCGAAGGCGAAAAGCGATATTTGACTTCGACGCGATCTTGATAGTGGAGAAAAATTCTAGTGTGAGCACTAGGTAGGATTGGGCATAGGCGTGCAGGAAACTAAGCCAACCTAAGTTTGCGAATAAGGATTCGTGTCACGACCCACTTCCCTAAAATGGAGGCGAGGCGTGACGAGGCCCGCTCAGGCTTGGAGCTGTGAGACTCCAGCCTGTAAAGCGTCTGGAATAACCATGTAAGGTCCCTGTAATGCGAATCGGAACAAAGATAACAATAATAGAAAGAGGCAAATAAAAAAAGATTATAAATCTCAAAGTCCAGATAATATTTCAACAACCAGAAAAGCCACCAGGCTAACAAAAGAGTCCAAAAGAAAAGGCCCAGCATGGCCAACAAGAAACATCCAACAAAAGATGGTGCTACTCACCGACAAGCTACAACAACTAAGAAAGAACGACGAAAGAACACTAGGACTGGTCACCGGTGTCCTCGTACTCCACGTCAGCAACAGAATTTGGCACAAACTCCACGAACTCGTCGTCCCCAGCTACGGTCTCTGGCTCAGCAACTAACATGCGACACCCAAAGAGAAGGGGCACATGTCAGCAAAGTCTACAAGACTTTGTGCAAGGAAACTAAAAGAAAGGTAAAAGCAACCTAGCAATTCTAAAGTGTGCATGACATGGCATATGTATAAGATGTGCAGCAAATAAGTAAACACAGCAAGTATGACATGGCAAGGAGTAAACATGACATGGAAGCAATGAAAACAAGTATACATTCACAAGGACAAGTACAAGTATAGTAAGCACGTCGTGCACAGAGATTCTGCCCTTTGGCTAGAGAGGCTGTACGGGCCAACTCTTACGCTCAAGTGACCGTTTATCCCTACCCCTCCACGTGTATCGGGCATTGGTTATCAACCAACACATGTGGCCCGCTTCTGGATCACGAGCCATGAAGTGTTTTTAACAAGTATGGCGTAGGGTTATGCCCGCATAGCAGGTGCCTAGCCGAAAACACGGATTGTACAAGATTTTGTAGCATGTGCTACGATGCAACATACAAATCAAATGACATGTAAGGATGCAATGCAAGACAGATATTCAATTCAAATGCGTACCGTTAAAGAAATTCAACGTGACAGGCAAATACATGACATGACATTGTAGTGCCCTAGGAAGCCACTGCACATGTACTAGAGGGGGGGTGAATAGTACTTTTAAATAATAAGGAGTGTTATTCCTAATTATCGTGCAAATAACAAACAACGATGCGGAATAACTACAATCAAGAAATAATGCAAACGCAAACAAAATGGTTTAATGGGTTCGGATCCACCCAAGTCTCCCCGACTTGTTCCCGGTGATCCTACGTCCCAACCACCCGGATCCCCTCCGGATACTTGAGTTAGAAACCCTAACTCAAGATTTCCAATATGCCCACTTGTGAAAACCTCGCAAGTGCAATCGACCTACAATCGATATCCGTGATTCCCACAACCCGGGATCACGCAAACTCTCACAACCGAGAGTATACAATTCAAATATAACTTGAAATGAAATGCTTACCAACAAAATACCTATGCCTTGAGATTTCTTACCAAATTAGGGCAAAGAGGATTTTGCTGGAGGAAGATGGCACCAAACCCTAGCTTCAAGAAGATGACCAGCAATGGAAGCCTAGGGTGGAGATGGCGACCTAGAATCAAGCTTCTAGCTTGAATGGCTCACAAAGGAGAGAATCTCTCTTGAGGATTTAGGGCTCAAGAACTTGATGGAGAGATTCTTGTGAGAAGAGAGAGCTTGGAAATAGAGTTGATTGCCCTTCTCTTTAGATCTGAAAATATCTCCAATATATTGCTTAACCCCTTCAAGAAATGAATCAGGATTCTATTTATAGGGGCAAGGAAAAACGAGTTCAAAAAGATCCCAACGGCTCTATTCTGAACCAGACTAGTCGGTCAAAGAAGGATCACTGACCGACTAGTTCATCAACTAGTCGGTCGGTGATACAACGTAGACCGACTAACGGTTGAACAGCCAAAAGGTCGAAGTACAGGAGATGACAACTAGTCGGTCTAAGAAGACTTGCCGACCGACTAGTTTCACAACTAGTCGGTCGGTGAATGATCTTTGACCGACTAACGTCAAAATAGAATATGTTAACTTCAAGATGACTTAGTCGGTTTAAGAACAAATGCTGACCGACTAGTTTCTCAACTAGTCGGTCGGTAAACGTTCTTTGACCGACTAACTCGAAACAGTAGCTCAGGCTGAAAATGACTGTACACAACTAGTCGGTCTAAGAAGGATTACTGACCGACTAGATCGTCATCTAGTCGGTCGGTGACTCTTCTTTGACCGACTAACTGTAGTCATAGAAAGAGCTGAATTAGAGAAGGCAAACTAGTCGGTTTAAGTAGAGTTACCGACCGACTAAATCGTCATCTAGTCGGTTGGTGACCCTTCATGAACCAACTAACATGCACTCGAAGCCGAGGGAAAGAGCGATAGGCTTCGGGAAAGTTTCTAATGGCTTCTATGATAATCCTAGCTCTAAGATATGAGCGAAATGAAGGTTATAAGGTAAGTCCTACTCAAGGCTTAACATTCTAATCTATGAAGCTAGAAGACTATAAAATAAACCTTACGAGCCGTCTTCAAAGCTTCAATCTTCATTCCTCTTGACTTCAATAAAACGCCTTGAGCTTCAACGAAGCTCCAGGCACACGATCACGCGTATAGAGAAGTCTTGAGACTTCGCTTTTGATGTTCGTATTCTTTTGGCGACGATCTCCATAACTGCGCTCACAAATTGTTAGTTCATGATATATTTATGTTTGCTTATCATCCAAAACCAAATCCGGGAAGTCCAATACTCAACATTCTCCCCCCTTTTGGTGATGACAAACCAACATAAATAATAATAAAAAATAATGAACTAAATGGAATATACTTACTACCCCTGCATTGATGACACATTAGTTCCATATGAAATAATAAGCACATACATCAAGCAGACGATGAAAGTAAAAATTCAAATCCAATATTTGAAATTTTATATCTTAACTCCCCCTGAATCTAACATATCAAATTAGATTCATGGTAAATTATCATTTAGCACATACCATTATTATGCCATTATTATATCTCTCCCCCTTTGGCATAATCCAAAAAGAGCGGGAGGAAGCCAATGACAATAAATCATGGCCAAATAATTCATTAAGCATGGGAGTCTAAGAATACGACCACGTTTCATATGACACCAAAATAAAATTCGAATAAAATCAAAGCGTGTCAATGAGACCATAGTCGAAAATCGAAAACTTAAATCATCAAAATATCAAATGTAAATTCACTTAGTGAAGAAATGAATTTACCCTCCAATATCAACATTTATAGCTATTTTAGTGCATGGAAAACAATTCTATGTTTTCATACAACTAAGGCTATTGAATCAAAATAAATCGTCGAGCAACGAAATCAATATCAGAGACATACATAAAATGTGCACAAAGGAATGAACCATCAGAAGAGTGGTGCACATCATAGAATATCAAAAGTCACAATATCGATCGAAAATGAACATAAAGTAAAAGCACATCAAAACTAAGTGAAGTGTGCGATGAGAAGTGACAAGGTGATAAAAGTAATACGAAAATTATCATAATAATTTTTAAAACAAGTCATGCCAAAAATAGATATGAATTTCAAAGCATTTATGGCATTCACAATTGTCACGCCCCGCTTCCCAAAAATATGGAGGCGAAGCGTGAGAAGGTCCGCTCAGACTTGAAGCTACAAAGCTGCAAGTCCGATAAGCGTCGATCAAATCTAAAACTGCAGGTCCTTGCAACGCGAACGAAACAAAGATAATAATAATTAAATGAGACAAAAGAGATATCTCGGAATATCCATAAAATAAGTTTCAACATCACAGAAAAAGCCACCAGGCTAAAAATAAAAGTCTAAAGGCCCAACATGGCCAACAAAAGTATAAAGTACAAAACAACGGTGCTACGCACCAACAACTAACAAAAGGCCTAAAACAACATAAAGCTCAACAAAACTCAAAGCATGGTCACCGGTGTCCACCAAGGTCCTCCTGGGCAATCATGGACTCAGACTCAGCGTCAGCAACTACCTCGTCCGCTACAACTATCTCTGGCTCAGGGTCTAACATGTGACACCCAAAGAGAAAGGGCACATGTCAGCAAGTCTGGAAGACTTGTGCAAGTGAAACTGAAAGTACAAGTAAGAGCAACCTAGCAGTTCTAGCATGATGCAATGACATGGCAGTTTAAAGTATGAGTGCAACAGGTAAGGAAAGGTAAAGTAAAGTAAAGTACGAGCATGGCATGGCATTCACAAGACAAGTACAAGACAAGTAAAGAAAGTAAGCACCTCGTGCACAGGGATTCCGCCTTTTGGCTAGAGGGCTGATCAAGCCACTCCTAAGCTCAAGCGAACGTTTATCCCTACCCCTCCACGTGTGTCGAGCCAGGGCCTTACCCCCGAACACGGAATGCTCGCTTCTGGACCACGAGCCAGGAAGTGTGTAAACAAGTATGGCGTAGGGGTGCACCTAGCCGGACAAGTAGTACAAGGACAAGTATTGTAGCGTGTGCTACGATGCAACAATCAATGCATGGATGACATGGCATGGCAAGTAGTAAAGCGTACAAGTAAGAAAAGTAAACGTGACAGTTTAGCATGCATGAATGGCAAGTTTAAGGGTTGAATCTAGCTTCGTTGTCAAGCTAGATCATTTAGGTGACGGATCTAGTTTCGTTGTCAAACTAGATCAAGTAGGCGTCTAGCCAGCTATCATTTCACTGACTAGTCTCTTTTACGCTAAAGGCAAGGAAGTGGCCTAAAAACATGGCCCTACACAAGAGTTGGCAAGTTTCACTTGCCTGCAAGTTCGACGTCTGAGCACACCGTCCAATGAGTCCAAAAATCACAATTATCTACGTGCACAAGTCCACCGGCCTAAAGTCCATATTATTAATCTTGATTAGTGAATTTAAAACATTTAAAATAATTTAAAAATACGGATTTTTAGTCTTGATTAGCATGCAATTGGGTTGGGGGTCCTAGGGGCGCAAAACGTTACCTCAACACGACGCGAAAGCTACACCGGCGTCGGGTAGCGACGCCGGGGGTTGGAATAATAGAACGCGCTCCAAGTCCTGATTCCAAAATAGATTCCTTGCTGGAAAGTTCAGAGCGTCGACCGGGGCAACGGTTCCAGATTCCAAAGCTCGTACGTGCGACGATGGGCTACGACGTGCGACGACGTCGTACGCGACGGATCCTTGAAGAGCAAGCACCTAGGTGGGGCCCACAGTACTCCTAGGGACCTTTGGGGGACCCACAATACTTCTGGAGAGCTTGGGGGGCCCACGGTGGCAAGCGTTACGAGAGTTGCAACGTTGCGACGAACGTCGCTCGGTCAGACACTAGCCGCTGCGAGGAATCGGCTCGGTCAGACACATGGGGACGGCCGGTGCAGCGCTTGGGGTTGGTGCGGTCGTCGGTCACAGCGGCCGCTGCGGGGGATTTCTTTGGTCAGACACTGCGGAAGCGGGCTGCAGCGCTGTGGGGGTTGCAACGGAGCGGGGGAGCGGGCGATGCGGGGGATCGCTTCGGTCGGTGCGGGCGGGAGCGTCGGTCGGTGCGGGGGTTGCAATGTTGCAGTTGCAACGTTGCGGAGCGGAGCGGAGGCGGGGCAATCTCTCGGTCAGACCGAGAGATGTCCTCGGTCAGAGCGGGGAGCGGGGGGGTGGCGACAGCAGCGGGGTGCGGGGTTGCTTGGTGCGGGCGGTGGCCTCGGTCAGACCGAGGGAACGGGGCGAAAATCTCCGGTCGTGCACAGGCGACGGCTGCGACGTTGCGACGAATCGTCGCAACGTCCAATTTTGGTTTTGGACGCGGCTAGGGCTAATTTCTTTGGAAAATAGGACTTGCTAGGGGTTGCTTATATAGTATAGGTGGGTTGACTTGGTCTAGGGCTAAATCTAATAGGATTAGAATTCAAAAAGATTTAAAATTTGAATTCAAACTTCTCCAACCCAATCTAGGATTTGACCTGGTCCAAATGAGCTGGAAATTGGCTCAAAAATTCTTTAAAACGTTTTAAACTCAAATAAATTTTATTTGGCCGAAATTAATTTAAAAATAAATTATTAAAAATAATATAAAGCTTGTAAAAATTATAAAAGTGGTCAAATAAACTCCAAAAATTATAAAATAAATATCGGGGTGATCGTGGCGACGAATGTGAGCTAACTAAGAAGACGTATCTCAGTTTTGACGTCGGACGACGGAACTAAAAATAGAAACGTCTCCCGTCAAAAGTGAGAATCGTCACGTCTCATCGAGTAAGATCAAATTGTGGAAAAATGACTCGAGAACGTCGTTCCAATATAGTGCCACTATTTAATACTCTCAGTGACGTTCGCAACGGCATATCACACAAAAGTGTTCGCAAACAAATAAAGTCTAAAGCAAACACGTGCACGGCCAAAAGCACGTGCACGAACAACGTACGACGAAAAGTGGTCGTTACATCCTCCCCACCTTAGAATAAAGTCCGTCCTCGGACTTTCTAATATAGCTAGTCGCTCTAATAACTACCCCAAATCAAGTCGTATTATAATTCAAACCAAGTATAGTCATTACAAGTGCTCATATATGCACTAGGTAGTCGAACATTATTACTACCAACACTTATATATATACATTCACGTATGTATACACTTATACCTATTATAGTCAGTCAGACTCGTACACGTATTTCAATCATATATATAAGCAGGCATCCCTTATATAACTACTACCTACCTAATCACAAAACAATATTTCAGATACTTATATAATGATAGTTTCACGCTTAGCCAATACAATCATCGCTATACCTATATGTAGCTACCTATGCACAAACATCAAGGGTATACTACCCTCTAATATTCATTCAACACCAAACACTTCCACATGTAGTCACACCATACCATTATTAAATCAAGTTCACTATATCTAATATACATTCACCACTTCTATAATTTCACAATATATAGTCATACAAATACATGCAATAATTTCACCGTATATTCACATCACATTCGGTCCTATGACTATATTTACGACACGCCACATATACCATAGTCATCCACACCTATAGCTAAGCACATACTTACCCGTGCATGGTGCACTCCCATACACGCTAATATTCCATTTACGCATACCAATCATACTATTATATAACTAGCACACAAACACACCTAATTTTTTTTAGCTAGTACACATACGTTCACATAACAAGTTCTTAGTAATTAACTACACCACAAGACCAGCACCTATAACTATATACTGGCGTAGCGACCCACAATCATGTGTGTAGCACAACCAGGCACAAACACTCCTATCACTATACATACACCAAACATCGCTATATTCAAACTACAAACATACGTTCAATATACTTAGAGTTTACCCACTCAAGCTTGAGTGAGACTCAATACACACATCAGGATATTCTATATACGTAACACGGCATTCATACATACACCAATACCACTCTAATATTTATATATATGTCTACCAATACAACCATATACATTCCATAGATCAATCACACTTAATATTTAGTCAGGCAATACTCACGTAGTTCAATCAGTTTATATACCAGACATCAGCACACGTATAATTATAATACACTCCCTAGTACACGCATACGTATTCATCGTATAGTCACACACACATGTAACTTATATATATATATATTCACACCATAGCCTACTACCTATAATTAGTGTACTAACACATCCACACATACATAATTAAGATGTGCAATAGTCGTGTATACCTCACGGTATGCATTCATGCAACATCCCGTAAAAGCAAGCAATACCAATCAAAATTATAACCCTAATACTATATGTATAACACATATATACTCAGGCAACAAAACATAACTACTTACGTCTAAACACTATATATATTTACCTACGAGCACATACTCACACGTATATAGATCACTCAATAGGCCTACTTACTTATCTATAGGTTCACACATTATCATCACACCTAGTATATACCTAGCTTTACCAATCAATTTTATTTCAACCATTATAAGTATCTCTAATTACATACATTCCATTAGATATTTCAACGCTAGCTCTTATATACACCGGCATCCCTAGTATAGTATAGCTATCCACACAAAAATCTATAATTACTAACGCACAACAACTTCATACTATCACGAATAACTCCGAGTATATATATATATATATATATATATATATACCACACAATAGGCAAGCACCAATATACTATGGGAATTCTCATTCAAGCTCACGTACCCAGCTTAGGCACGTGCACTACGACACCTCACAGGGGTCCAAGGGCCTACTAAAAACTTAGGGTGGACATAGGCATTGACGGGCACTAAAGCCTAAACAACTTAGAGAGAGGTCAAGGTCAAAGTGTGACGAGGGAAGGATCGGTAAGCACGAGTTCGGATAGGACGAATACAAGGAGACGGCTTGGTTAGACGAAACATTGACTCATTGGTGATGTTTAGGTTGAGGGAAAAGGGGATGTGGAGATGCTTAAATAGGATACAGAAAAGCAAGTAGGGTGAATAGCATAAGCTAAAATACGCAAGATTGAAAACGGTTGTACTTTAAAATCCTCATCTGAGAAGAAATGTTTGGGGATCGATAAAACGAGTTGTTCAAAATAAATCTGAGTCGAATATTTAAAATAATAGAAAATGGCCTAATGGTTTTAAAAATCATTTTAAAAGGAAGTAAAATCATTTACACGAATATTAAGGACATGGTTTGGAAAATCTATAAGTCAGTAATTTAATATAATATGTTGTCAAAAGTTTTGGAAGGTCGAGAATGAAATCAAGTAACGGAAGAATTTAAACTCATATTAAATGCTTTCAAAACTTTTAGGCTATGGAAGATTTAAAATAATCAATTTTGAAACTTCTTTAGAAACCATGGTTTGCCAAAAATGAGAAACTGATTTACAAAAGGTTCTTAATATACGAGCACAACAAGTCTGACAAGGGTATAAAAATAATTGAAATTCAATTTGGTTTAGAAATTTCTTCTAAAAGCGTGTATGGTGAGTGGAAAGAAAATAGTAGTAACTTAGCATAAGAATTGTCAGGATTGAATAGCAAATCTTTAAAATCAAATCAGGGAGGGTCTAAATCAGGAAGTGGTTATGAAAATAGTACTTCTGCAAAAGTCTGAAGTAGTGAAAACGACGAGTCAAAAACCAACTTGCTGAAATCTGCAATTCCATGTGTCTTGAAAAGTATATTAAAAGTAAACACGATGTATTATTCAAATGGCATAAATAAGAGGGAAAATTATAAATCGAACTGAGCAAAATAAAAGTACGGTTCAGAATAAAAGTAATATATGAAAAGACGACATGAGTACGAAAACATAGGCTGGGAAAAATATTATAAGCTAGAGTTCAAAATTCCGACAAACGTTTTTAAAATTTAAATCAATGAAGAAGTATGAAGTATAAGTATATTAAAATTTTGAACAAAATTAAACTTAGGGAAAAAGAAAATCGTAAAATACTTTCAAGAGTTTCAAAGTTCATAATGGAGAGTTTCGAAAAAGGACGACGATCGTCATGAGGCGATCTCGTGTATCGAGGCAAGGAAATTGGTCGGATGATCAAAACATTCATACACCTAGGATATGAATCAGAAGAGGCTACGGGAAACTCCTACGGTCGACCAACTAAAGATTAGGAACTAGGCGCTATGACTTCTAAAAGTTAGACGGTGAGGAAATGCGTTCAGCTTGGTCCGAAATCGATGAACCCAAAAGCGAACGACCGAAGGAAAATCTAGAAGTCTAATATGGTCAGGGGTAGACATGAACCACTAAGGTAACTCCTACGACGATTAAATCAATTGCCAGAAAGGGGGTCTAACTATCGATCAGAGGCCTCTAACTAGCAAGCACAGACGTCTAACTAAGTCTCTTACCACCTAGTGACCTAGGGAAACGACTAAACTCAGGGCTTTATTACTCGGATGTTGCAATTTATTTAATGGACATTCCGTTATTATCGTTGTTCCGTTAATTCGCAATTGCAAGACTGGACCTGCATGGGCCACCAACAAAACCTGTCACGCCCCGCTTCCCAAAAATATGGAGGCGAAGCGTGAGAAGGTCCGCTCAGACTTGAAGCTACAAAGCTGCAAGTCCGATAAGCGTCGATCAAATCTAAAACTGCAGGTCCTTGCAACGCGAACGAAACAAAGATAATAATAATTAAATGAGACAAAAGAGATATCTCGGAATATCCATAAAATAAGTTTCAACATCACAGAAAAAGCCACCAGGCTAAAAATAAAAGTCTAAAGGCCCAACATGGCCAACAAAAGTATAAAGTACAAAACAACGGTGCTACGCACCAACAACTAACAAAAGGCCTAAAACAACATAAAGCTCAACAAAACTCAAAGCATGGTCACCGGTGTCCACCAAGGTCCTCCTGGGCAATCATGGACTCAGACTCAGCGTCAGCAACTACCTCGTCCGCTACAACTATCTCTGGCTCAGGGTCTAACATGTGACACCCAAAGAGAAAGGGCACATGTCAGCAAGTCTGGAAGACTTGTGCAAGTGAAACTGAAAGTACAAGTAAGAGCAACCTAGCAGTTCTAGCATGATGCAATGACATGGCAGTTTAAAGTATGAGTGCAACAGGTAAGGAAAGGTAAAGTAAAGTAAAGTACGAGCATGGCATGGCATTCACAAGACAAGTACAAGACAAGTAAAGAAAGTAAGCACCTCGTGCACAGGGATTCCGCCTTTTGGCTAGAGGGCTGATCAAGCCACTCCTAAGCTCAAGCGAACGTTTATCCCTACCCCTCCACGTGTGTCGAGCCAGGGCCTTACCCCCGAACACGGAATGCTCGCTTCTGGACCACGAGCCAGGAAGTGTGTAAACAAGTATGGCGTAGGGGTGCACCTAGCCGGACAAGTAGTACAAGGACAAGTATTGTAGCGTGTGCTACGATGCAACAATCAATGCATGGATGACATGGCATGGCAAGTAGTAAAGCGTACAAGTAAGAAAAGTAAACGTGACAGTTTAGCATGCATGAATGGCAAGTTTAAGGGTTGAATCTAGCTTCGTTGTCAAGCTAGATCATTTAGGTGACGGATCTAGTTTCGTTGTCAAACTAGATCAAGTAGGCGTCTAGCCAGCTATCATTTCACTGACTAGTCTCTTTTACGCTAAAGGCAAGGAAGTGGCCTAAAAACATGGCCCTACACAAGAGTTGGCAAGTTTCACTTGCCTGCAAGTTCGACGTCTGAGCACACCGTCCAATGAGTCCAAAAATCACAATTATCTACGTGCACAAGTCCACCGGCCTAAAGTCCATATTATTAATCTTGATTAGTGAATTTAAAACATTTAAAATAATTTAAAAATACTGATTTTTAGTCTTGATTAGCATGCAATTGGGTTGGGGGTCCTAGGGGCGCAAAACGTTACCTCAACACGACGCGAAAGCTACACCGGCGTCGGGTAGCGACGCCGGGGGTTGGAATAATAGAACGCGCTCCAAATCCTGATTCCAAAATAGATTCCTTGCTGGAAAGTTCAGAGCGTCGACCGGGGCAACGGTTCCAGATTCCAAAGCTCGTACGTGCGACGATGGGCTACGACGTGCGATGACGTCGTACGCGACGGATCCTTGAAGAGCAAGCACCTAGGTGGGGCCCACAGTACTCCTAGGGACCTTTGGGGGACCCACAATACTTCTGGAGAGCTTGGGGGGCCCACGGTGGCAAGCGTTACGAGAGTTGCAACGTTGCGACGAACGTCGCTCGGTCAGACACTAGCCGCTGCGAGGAATCAGCTCGGTCAGACACATGGGGACGGCCGGTGCAGCGCTTGGGGTTGGTGCGGTCGTCGGTCACAGCGGCCGCTGCGGGGGATTTCTTCGGTCAGACACTGCGGAAGCGGGCTGCAGCGCTGCGGGGGTTGCAACGGAGCGGGGGAGCGGGCGATGCGGGGGAGCGCTTCGGTCGGTGCGGGCGGGAGCGTCGGTCTGTGCGGGGGTTGCAACGTTGCAGTTGCAACGTTGCGGAGCGGAGCGGAGGCGGGGCAATCTCTCGGTCAGACCGAGAGATGTCCTCGGTCAGAGCGGGGAGCGGGGGGTGGCGACAGCAGCGGGGTGCGGGGTTGCTTGGTGCGGGCGGTGGCCTCGGTCAGACCGAGGGAACGGGGCGAAAATCTCCGGTCGTGCACAGGCGACGGCTGCGACGTTGCGACGAATCGTCGCAACGTCCAATTTTGGTTTTGGACGCGGCTAGGGCTAATTTCTTTGGAAAATAGGACTTGCTAGGGGTTGCTTATATAGTATAGGTGGGTTGACTTGGTCTAGGGCTAAATCTAATAGGATTAGAATTCAAAAAGATTTAAAATTTGAATTCAAACTTCTCCAACCCAATCTAGGATTTGACCTGGTCCAAATGAGCTGGAAATTGGCTCAAAAATTCTTTAAAACGTTTTAAACTCAAATAAATTTTATTTGGCCGAAATTAATTTAAAAATAAATTATTAAAAATAATATAAAGCTTGTAAAAATTATAAAAGTGGTCAAATAAACTCCAAAAATTATAAAATAAATATCGGGGTGATCGTGGCGACGAATGTGAGCTAACTAAGAAGACGTATCTCAGTTTTGACGTCGGACGACGGAACTAAAAATAGAAACGTCTCCCGTCAAGAGTGAGAATCGTCACGTCTCATCGAGTAAGATCAAATTGTGGAAAAACGACTCGAGAACGTCGTTCCAATATAGTGCCACTATTTAATACTCTCAGTGACGTTCGCAACGGCATATCACACAAAAGTGTTCGCAAACAAATAAAGTCTAAAGCAAACACGTGCACGGCCAAAAGCACGTGCACGAACAACGTACGACGAAAAGTGGTCGTTACAACAATTCTATCATGCTAGGAGAAACAAAATGATACCAATGTGAAGAAATAGATTCTAACCAAGCATGCATTCAACCCTCATGGATACCAAATGTAATATCATACTTACAACATTAAGCTCCCCCTACATTGGTGCATTACCTAAGCACCATCAACTCCGTTTGAATGAAAGTCTTCGCAAATCAGGAGTTGGTAGGGTTGGTATCCCACGGTGGATTGAACCTAGAAAACTTCATTTTGGTATCCAAAAAACCCTTTTGGATCCAATGGGTTAGACAACAAATTTGAAATATGAAATTAAAATAATTGTAACCCATGAGTTAATGTAATCAAAATCAATTTTATAATCAAATGCCTTGGTACCCATAACATGATCATAAACTCATGGTACCAAGCATTGAAGAGTTAAAGGAACTAACCCTTCGGAAACCAAGTCCAAGAGGAACTTGACTTTCCAACATAATCATCATTCAAAATAACATCATTAATATAGGATTCCATATAAACATTCATATCATGATTGCTAGTGTTCTTGGGACCCCAAATAGTGTAAATTTTGGGAATCCTCTTCCTAGTGGTTGCATGCACAAAAGGTTGATTTCTATGTGGTGCATGTGGCCTAGGAGCATGAGATCTAGCAATAGCATTATGATGAAGTGTGTATGCATGAGAATGATTATGAAAGTAGGCATGCACATGTGGATGAGATGTTTGAACATAAGCATTAGGATGTGCATGAGCATGATTACGTGCATGTGGGTGTCTCATATGAGTGTTTGCACGTGCTCGTGGGTGCGGAGCATAAAAATCATCCTTAATATGAACCGGTGGAGTAGGATGTGTGTTCCTACGTGACATAGCATGTGAGTACAAAAATGCATGACCCCTCTTTGGAGGTCCACCCAAAGTGGGTTTCTTTCCAATCGGGGGTGTGTACGAAGTGGAAGCACTATTGGTAGGAGAACTACCAATGGGGTGTTTGCTCCCACTCGTCGAGGCATCGGATGTCGGCCTAACAAAGGTGGTAGGCGATTTGGATGAGTCTCCCATCTTATACCCCAAGCCAATGTGGTGTTTGGCCGGAAGTAAGTCATTTAGGATATTATCCAAATGGCCCTTACCTTTATTGAAATCATTGATACGGCCTAACGTGCACTCATACTTCTCTTTGAGAGAATGCAAAGAAGCATCCAAAGTGGATACTTGCGATGTGAGTACATAAACACATGATTTGAGATTTTTATTCTCAATACTCAAAGTTGAGTTTTGAGATGTCAAATCCGCTATCACATGTTCATCCGAATCCTCAACAAGAACATGCTCAAGTTGAGATTTGAGGGACTTCACCTCATTTCTCAACAAGCCATTATGAGTAAGCAAACTTGCTTTCTCATTGGCGAGTGTCTCAACAATGGTGTCATTGTTGGTGATGGTAGACTTAGGAGAGGTTTGGAGGCTAACAAGTTCATCTTTGGTCTTATTATATCTATCTACTAATTTAGTAAATTTAGACCAAATTTCTTGGTTTGCTAACCTCATTTCATCAATAGTAGGTTCTCCGCTTCCATCCTCGCTACCATCCTCGCTTTCATCCTCGCTATCATCGAATGAGGACTTTCGAACTTTTGCCTCGTTAGCCATGAAGCAAAGTTTTGCTTTCTCCACTCTTCCATCATCCGACTCTCCACTTGAGGAATCCTCTTCGGAGTCGGTGAATGTGCCAACAAGTCCTTTCTTGTACTTTCTCGACTTGTCGTACTTTGATGCTTTCCCTTTCTCCTTGTGTTTGTAGAGAGGACAATCCGGTTTGATGTGTCCTGGCTTGTTGCATTTATAACACACGGGAGTAGAAGCATTAGTCGAACTAACTTTAGATTTATTCAAAGATATACCTTCTCGGAGGAATCGATCGAACTTCCTTGCCATACGGGCAATGGATTCCATGTCCAATTCGTCTTCCGATTCTTCATCATCGTTAGATGGAGCGGCCTTGAAGGCAATCGTCTTTTTCTTCGGTTCATCTTGCTTCAAGTACGCTTTCATCTTTTTCTTCATTCGGATCTTACTATCCTTGCGTACCTCGTAAGACAATAAGGTACCCATTAGTTGTATGACGGTATATTTATTCATGTCGTTACCTTCCTCGATGGCGAAGGTACGCTTTTCCCAATATGATGGAAGACCGTCGATAATCTTCGCGACTTTCTCCTTTTGGGTATAGACCTTCCCAAGAGCTTCCAAGTCGTTTGATATATCCACGAAGCGAGCGTAATATTCCTTCATGGTTTCGCCCTGCTCCATATGAAACAACTCAAATTCTTTATTAGCAACGACGAGTTTAGAATCTTTTACCATACTCGATCCTTCGTGCAATATGAGGAGTTGGTTCCATATTTGATATGCACTCTTACATGTGCATATCTTGTTGAAGTCCTCGGGCTCCAACGCACAATTCAAGGCATTCATTGCCTTGGCATTGGCTACTTCCGCGGCGACCTCCGCGGGAGTCCACTTTGCAAAATCTTCTTCGGAAGGCTCGACATACTCCGTCATGGTGGCTCTCCATAGTGAAGCGCTCCGGAGGAAAATTTGCATCCGGCATTTCCAGTACCCGTAGTGGGTACCGCTGAAGTGTGGAGGCCTGACGGAGGACAGTCCTTCCATAACTGAAGAAGCTCCATCACGGTTCCTGAAGACGTTGTAGTTGTTGTTCGTCATAGCTCTCAACTTTGGCTATGTGTAGCTTTGAACTTGGCTCTGATACCAATTGTAGTGCCCTAGGAAGCCACTGCACATGTACTAGAGGGGGGGTGAATAGTACTTTTAAATAATAAGGAGTGTTATTCCTAATTATCGTGCAAATAACAAACAACGATGCGGAATAACTACAATCAAGAAATAATGCAAACGCAAACACAATGGTTTAATGGGTTCGGATCCACCCAAGTCTCCCCGACTTGTTCCTAGTGATCCTACGTCCCAACCACCCGGATCCCCTCCGGATACTTGAGTTAGAAACCCTAACTCAAGATTTCCAATATGCCCACTTGTGAAAACCTCGCAAGTGCAATCGACCTACAATCGATATCCGTGATTCCCACAACCCGGGATCACGCAAACTCTCACAACCGAGAGTATACAATTCAAATATAACTTGAAATGAAATGCTTACCAACAAAATACCTATGCCTTGAGATTTCTTACCAAATTAGGGCAAAGAGGATTTTGATGGAGGAAGATGGCACCAAACCCTAGCTTCAAGAAGATGACCAGCAATGGAAGCCTAGGGTGGAGATGGTGACCTAGAATCAAGCTTCTAGCTTGAATGGCTCACAAAGGAGAGAATCTCTCTTGAGGATTTAGGGCTCAAGAACTTGATGGAGAGATTCTTGTGAGAAGAGAGAGCTTGGAAATAGAGTTGATTGCCCTTCTCTTTAGATCTGAAAATATCTCCAATATATTGCTTAACCCCTTCAAGAAATGAATCAGGATTCTATTTATAGGGGCAAGGAAAAACGAGTTCAAAAAGATCCCAACGGCTCTATTCTGAACCAGACTAGTCGGTCAAAGAAGGATCACTGACCGACTAGTTCATCAACTAGTCGGTCGGTGATACAACGTAGACCGACTAACGGTTGAACAGCCAAAAGGTCGAAGTACAGGAGATGACAACTAGTCGGTCTAAGAAGACTTGCCGACCGACTAGTTTCACAACTAGTCGGTCGGTGAATGATCTTTGACCGACTAACGTCGAAATAGAATAGGTTAACTTCAAGATGACTTAGTCGGTTTAAGAACAAATGCTGACCGACTAGTTTCTCAACTAGTCGGTCGGTAAACGTTCTTTGACCGACTAACTCGAAACAGTAGCTCAGGCTGAAAATGACTGTACACAACTAGTCAGTCTAAGAAGGATTACTGACCGACTAGATCGTCATCTAGTCGGTCGGTGACTCTTCTTTGACCGACTAACTGTAGTCATAGAAAGAGCTGAATTAGAGAAGGCAAACTAGTCGGTTTAAATAGAGTTGCCGACCGACTAAATCGTCATCTAGTCGGTTGGTGACCCTTCATGAACCAACTAACATGCACTCGAAGCCGAGGGAAAGAGCGATAGGCTTCGGGAAAGTTTCTAATGGCTTCTATGATAATCCTAGCTCTAAGATATGAGCGAAATGAAGGTTATAAGGTAAGTCCTACTCAAGGCTTAACATTCTAATCTATGAAGCTAGAAGACTATAAAATAAACCTTACGAGCCGTCTTCAAAGCTTCAATCTTCATTCCTTTTGACTTCAATAAAACTCCTTGAGCTTCAACGAAGCTCCAGGCACACGATCACGCGTATAGAGAAGTCTTGAGACTTCGCTTTAGATGTTCGTATTCTTTTGGCGACGATCTCCATAACTGCGGTCACAAATTGTTAGTTCATGATATATTTATGTTTGCTCATCATCCAAAACCAAATCCGGGGAGTCCAATACTCAACAGACATGACAAAAGGCAGTTCTAGCTTTGTTGTCAAGCTAGAACTTGAAATTGCGCCTAGACCGCTATCATTTCACGGTCTAGTGTCTTTCACGCTAAAAGCAAAGAAATGGCCTAGAACATGGCCTAGAACAAGGTTGGCAAGTTTCACTTGCCTGGTACCGAGGTTGACGGTCGACGAGAGTTCGTCTCAAAATCGCTACTCTACGGGGGAATGGGTTCGCTGTTATGGAAAAGCAGAAAATCAGAATTGAAAGATCTAAACCGGATTTGTATTGGAACGTCTAGTAATCCATTTTTATTAGGTTTTCTAAATGATTGTGTGGGTTATGGAATATTAAGGGTAGATCACTAACCGTATATGAAGCGGAAGAAACGATGATCCAAGACGCCTACGAATCTGCAGGTTGGAGAAGATCTCGACGTATCCGGATTGCCGTCGCCAAATCTGATCTAGCACGGCAACGGAAGAAGCGATCCCGGGAACTACGGTTGAAGAGAACTCCTCCCGGCTGAGACACAACAGATCTGGAGATGGGAGAATGAAGGGGAAAATCTGGAGCAAAAGGGAATTTGGGGTTTTAGGGTCGGCCGGCGGCCTATAGGGTGGTTGCCGGTGCAATGGGGGTGAGAGGGAGCACGGGAGGATGAGAAAAGGCAAGAGGAAGGTTGGGGGATGATTGGGGAAGAAGATCGGCTAAGAAAAGTGAAGGAAGAAATGAAAACGTATAGGGTTTAAATAGAAATAATAAGCGACGGCTGCGACTTAACCTAGGATTTCTGGGTCAACTAGTCAGTCAGTGAAGAGTGGTCGACCGACTAGTTTGGGAACTAGTCGGTCGGTCGTCCAACTGAGACCGACTAAAAGGCAAACAGTGAACAGGGTCGACACAGAGTAGACAGATTTAGTCGGTCTGTGAAGGCTCGTCAACCGACTAGTTTGGGAACTAGTCGGTCGGTGAATGCTCATTGACCGACTAAGGGTTGAATATGATAGACAATAAGCACTGAGAGTTAGTCGGTCTGAGAAGAAACTCTAACCAACTAGTTTCTCAACTAGTCGGTCAATAGTCGTTCTTTGACCGACTAACTGTAAACAGTAACTCGGCTGTCAGAAAGATCTCAAAATTAGTCGGTCTAAGAACAAGTTCTAACCGACTAGTTTGGGAACTAGTCGGTCGATGGATGTGCTTAGACCGACTAAGTGGAAACAGTAACACGGCTGAAATAATCAAGTTGAACTAGTCGGTTCCTGAAGAGTTTTCGACCGACTAGATTGCAATCTAGTCGGTTGGTTCTCCTTCTTGAACCAACTAAGATGCACGAAAAGTCTCGAATTGAAGCGCGAAGCTTCGGGAAGATTCTTATGGCTTCTAGGATCAACCTAGCTTTAAGATATGGCCAAGATGAAGTTCATCAGGAATGACTTACTCCAAGCTCATCGTTCTATGGGAAGGAACTAGAAGATTATAAAGAATCGAGCGAAAACGCCCAACAACAGAAACGGAAAAATATACAAAGGAGAGAACAACCAACACATATATATCTAATAGTCAAAACATAGACAAAAACCAGTCGTTACATCCTACCCACCTTAAGAAAAATTCCGCCCTCGGAATTTCCTAACACTCACGTGTCAGGGAAAAAAGTGGGTATCGCTCTCTCATCTCATCTTCTCTCTCCCAAGTAGACTCTCCTGGCGAGCCGTGTCGCCACATCACCCTAACAAGATCGACTGTCTTGTTCCGGAGTGACTTCTGACGCCTGTCCAAAATCTGCACTGGCTGCTGGTCATACGTCAGATCGGGGCGAACGGTGATCTCTGAGAAATCCACAGCATGAGATGGATCACTGATGTACCGACGAAGCTACGACACATGGAAGACATCGTGAACTCCTTCCAAAGATGGCGGCAAGGCTAAGCGGTAGGCTACCTCGCCAACTCTCTCCAGAATGTCAAACGGTCCAATATATCTCGGGCTTAGCTTCCCTCGTTTTCCAAAGCGAATCACTCCTCGATTCAGGAAAATCTTTAGGAACACATGGTCACCTGGCTGAAACTCCAAAGGACGTCGTTTAGTATCTGCCCAATGCTTGAAACGGTCCTGAGCAATCCTCAGCTTCTCCTGTATGTTCCTCACAACATCCACCGCCTCCATGATCATCTCAGGTCCTAACAGCTCCCTGTCTCCAATGTCATCCCAACTCAGTGGCGATCGACATTTCTTCCCATATAGCGCGGCGAAAGGTGCTATGCCAATACTCGCCTGGTAGCTGTTATTGTAGGCAAACTCAACATGGTGGAGATGATCTTCCCAAGATCCCTTGAAGTCCAACATGCACGCCCTCAGCATGTCCTCCAAGATCTGAATCGTCCTCTCGGACTGGCCATCTGTCTGCGGATGGTATGCCGTGTTGAAACTCAGACTCGTACCCAGACTCTTCTGCAGACTCTGTCAAAACTGAGATGTGAACCTCGTGTCTCTGTCCGACACGATACTCACAGGGACTCCGTGAAGTCATACGATCTCCTGCCGATTCACGTTACATCACTATCTAAACTAGGGAAAGGAAATAGAAATGGAAAGTAAAAGATTTACCTCCATATATCTCCTCGCTAGCTTCTCAGTGGACTGTCCTACTCGGAAAGGAATAAAGTGCACGGATTTGGTCAATCGGTCTACGATCACCCAAATCGCGTCATTCTGCTTCGGACTCCAAGGTAGTCCAGTCACAAAGTCTATAGTGATGTGTTGCCACTTCCACTCTGGAATTGGA
This sequence comes from Scilla litardierei, assembly GCA_030789695.1. Taxonomy (NCBI): domain Eukaryota; kingdom Viridiplantae; phylum Streptophyta; class Magnoliopsida; order Asparagales; family Asparagaceae; genus Scilla; species Scilla litardierei. The sequence continues at coordinate 72,152,829 of CM061137.1, forward strand.
AGCCGTTGTAGCAACCCTACCATACGCTGATGCTCCGCCTTCACCTGCTGGCAAACCAGACACTTGGCTACACTCCGAGCACACTCCTCTCCATACCATGCCACCAATAGTTCAGACGGAGATCCTTGTACATCTTGGTGCCACCAGGATGTACAGAATACGGCGAACTGTGTGCCTCAACCAACAACTCCTCTCTGATGTCTCCAGCTGGCACACACAACCTGGCTCCAAACCTTAGCGAGCCATCCTCATGAATCAAGAAGTCAG